>PITA01002273.1:87536-166364 GCA_004023965.1 Spilogale gracilis | reverse complement strand
TCTTGAAAACTTTACCTGTCTAGTAGTGTGTATGTCCACTGTGGTTAGTTTTACTGAGAAATCCAAGGCTAAAGACAAGAAGGATAGGAGGTTTTTACCTTTGAGATGGGCTGTCCTCCTCCCAATCTGGAAAATCCTCCTGCTTTCTGAGTCTAACACCGAACTTCCATTTTGAAAGTCAGGCTTGCCTGCGTGGGCGAGAGCAAGTTTACCTAAACCTACAAAAACAAAACTCCAGCAAAACCAGATCCTGAAGTTGAGAGGGCTTGACTTATAGGCTCTGAACCTTTGCCCATGTATATGAGGAGGGCAGTTCTCACCCTGGGGGGGTGTGTGTGTGTGTGTGAGAATGAGGGGTCAATGTGTGTACATCACCTGGCACACAGCAGGTGCTGAGATCCAGAGCAAGAGCTGAGACAGAGAGAGGGTTTGCCAGTTGCTCGGTTTGTTTTGTCCTGGGACTCTTCCCCATTCTTCTTGTGGAAGGCCAGGGGTGAAGGTCTGAGAGCTGAGCTGGTGGCTCTGGGGCTGGCAGACCCCTGTAGAACGTGTGAGTAAGCTCAGTAGGGTCCCAGTCACCGGGACCTGATGTATTTCAAGGCTTGAAATTCACAGAAGGGATGAAATCAAAGAGGATGGAAGAATAGCACCCAGGTGGCAAAGCACATGCTGAGCTTGGTAAAGGTGAGGGCATCGCGGCAGGTGTGTATTGGCCATAATAAAGGCATTCGTGGCAGAGGAGCTGAGGGAGGACTTGGTAATGAAGGTGATCACCCTTGTCCCCATTCTCCTCCACAGAGTCAGATTCAGCCATCTTTAAAGCTGCCCCCAAGCAACTCCTAGCTCCAACCAGATTCCTTTCTCTGCCTCCCAGCAAACTCAGTCTCCCTCCAAATGTTCCACCTCTCCACAATGTCCACTAGCGCCCTTTGAATAAATTGCTATTTATGTCAAATTACCATTTAGCAAAATAACGAACATGCAAGGTTGTTTGTCCCAGTATCAGAATGACTGCTGCCAATTGTCACCTGGCTCTCCGCTCTGGTTATTTGCAGGCTAATGGGTATCAAACGTTTTCCTTTATTTAGAGAGTAACTGGACTGAGTAGAGCGAGCCGTGCTTAGGGGTGGAATCTTGACTCTGACCGTCTTAAAAAATGAATGACCATAGACAAGCCACTCAAGCCTCAATTTGTGCTGTGCGAAGTGGCCCTAATTGCCTCCCCCCAGGGGTCAGATGTAGTATGTAAAAGAAAATATTTGAAAGTACGGTGTGAACATAGGATTCTGTTTAGAACGTAAATGGGTATTTTTATCTCTAATCCTTTTATTTCCTGAGCAAAATAAGCTAGCGTTGACAATACCATATTCATCGTTGTCAAAAGCTTACCTGTGGTGACTTCTCTTTGGTTAAAGCTGTGTTGGGGGAGAGCAACGTCTATTTCAGGTCAGTTCTGGAAAAAAAACAAGCGGGATGGCGAGAGTGGAGAAGCAAAAATAATAAGGCAGATTACAGAACAATCCACATTAGGCTTGAGATGCTCGTCACTGGCTCTTCCATTCTGATTGGACTAATTTCCAGGAATCTTATAATTGGTAGAGACAGCAGCTATTTTCTCCCCAAACTACTCAGGGCTCATTTTCAAAATGATGATCTTTATAACTGGATGAGGAAGTCAACAGTCTTCCTAAAAAAACCACCTTTGCCCTATTACTCTACAGAAAAGTCTTCAGTGATTACCCATTAACTAGAAATAGATGCTTCAGTGAGATTTAGAGTCCCCCCACCCCCAGCCACTACCACCAGCCCCACCTTATTTATCCCTCTATTTCCCATAAAGCCAGGGGTTGGTTCCCTTCAGGCTCCCCAAGTTACTGCCCCTTCCTGATAAGGGCTTCTGCTCTCTCTTTTCTTCTGTCTTGAAACCATGAGTTTCTCTGCCTTCTTCCTATTTTTCATGTGTAACCTTAATCCCATCTGAGTTAGGGCCCAGCTTATATTTCATTTTTCTCCAAAGTCTTCCCAGCCACAGGTCTCCCCCGTGTTTCTGCAGACCCTCTCTCCACCATGCCTGTCAGAGGCACATCCTCATTTCAACCCAGACCTGGAGACAGCTTGGGTCATTTCTGGGGGCAAGGACTTGTCCTGAGCAGCACCCTGTTCTTCCTCTGTGGGTGTGAGAAAAGTGGGTGCCTGTGCCCATCCTAAACCACAGCTTACTATCTCATGAGAGCTGTGCCCTGATAGTGAGGCAGGATCCAAGACCCTACGGCTCTGGCCTTTGAGCTGCTTTGTAAGGGGTGAGGGCGGGGACTGAATTTTTGTGTTTGTGGGAGTATCCCAGTCAAAATGAGGCTTTTCTACCTGAGAACTCCCTTGGAGAGAACCCCTGCTTGAACCGCTTTCTTCTGGCTTTCACGATGAAGGAAAGGAGGGACAGAGACTCGGACTCAGACACTGACTGGAACACAGCAGCTTGTGTGTGCGGAACACCACGCCAGGTGCTAGAAGTGAGTTATCTCATTGTGTTCTTTCCCAGACCTGATGCGGTTAGTACTATTACTGTAGTCCTAGCTGGGGGGAAAAAGCAAACTCAGGGTAAATAGCTTGTCCAACGTCCAAAGAAATAGTGTTTTATTTGAACCCAGTCATACTGGAGTCCAAAGACTGTTTTGTTTGTTTTTAACTTAGTCCACACCAGTGGTTCTCAAAGCGTGGGACCCGGAGAAGTTAGTATCAGCATCTCGTGGGAACTTGTTAGAAATGTAAGTTCTTGGGCCCCACTCAAGTCCTCCTGAATCCGAAACTCCTCCTGAAAGTGATCTGGGCTGTTACAGGTCCTCTTGGTGGTACATGCTCAAGTTTGACAAAACCTCCTGCGAGAAGACCCCCTCTAACTTGGCCTAGAGACCATCTTGACATAAGAACATTTAAGGTTTTGGTTTATGTGGACCTCTGACTGTGCCAAAGTCCCACATGACTTTCTGTGCCACTGGGTTCCTCATCAAGGCAGACCTGGAGTTGGGTGCTTGTAACCTTGGAGGTGAGGGAGGGGTGTCTTAAAAAAAAGAAAAGAAAAATTCTTAATTTCTTCATGTCTTTCTTAACAGAATTTGTCACAGTGTGATCGTTTTTTTATTTATTTTACGCTCATGTTGACCACCTGTACTGCCAGTTTCTACTGTTAATATATTCTTGGTCATTCGTTCCATTACTTACTCAACAAACGTTTGTTGGGTGCCAGGGAGGTGACAGGTACACTGTGAGGTTGTGCTTTAACAATGAGTCAGAGGCAGACTCAGCTGGCTTTCTCGGAGCCTGCAATTAACGGGCCATCACCAAGGCATGTGAAATGTGCTTCTTGAGGGAGAGGAGGCACTTTGGGAAAACATGGCACACCCCTCTCCCAGATTTGCAGTCAAGGAAGGCTTCTGGAGGAGGTGAGGGTGCTACTGAAGACCTAAGGAATTCATAGTAATTGGCCTCGTGAAGAAGGGGGTGGTGACTGGTGCTCCAGCCAAGAGGTCCACATGTCGGAAGACCTACGGTAGATCGTGGTCCTGGCACGGCAAGGAACGAAGCAAGTTCAGGGTGGCTGACATCCTGAATGTGAGGTGGGCTTGGAAGGGAGATGAGGCAGCATAGAAACGCTGAAGGCAGACCTGACCGGCTTCACGGGACTGTTGAACTTCCCCGGGGAAGTGGGGAAGCATTTTAAAAGAACGTGACATGAAAAACTACGTACATGTATTGGCAAGCTCACTCTAGTACTATATGGTCTTCTTTTAATACAGTTTCTTTCTTGTTGTTGGATGTGTTAACACTGTCAATGGATCACGAGATCCTCGCGAGTCATCCTTGCTCTTTGCCTCCCCCGTCTCCCCCAGGGTGTCTGTGTGGTCTTGCCTCCCACTCTGTCTGCCAGCTCCCAACTAGTCAGCCAGTGTGTTGCTTATTTGCATTGCTTTTATTACCGCATGAACAGAAGTAGGTCACCTCCCAGAGACAGAGTCGGCCTTCAGCATTGTCTCCTGCTCTTGGCTGCAGGGTGCTGGTCCTTGCTGGTGACGGTCCAGCACACAGAGCGCTATGTCACCCTGTTTGCCTCCATCGTCCTCAAGTGTGACTACACCACCTCTGCCCAGCTCCAGGATGTCGTGGTGACGTGGCGCTTCAAGTCCTTCTGCAAGGACCCCATCTTTGACTACTACTCTGCATGTGAGTCCCTCCCCCTTCTGCCCATGTCCCTCTGTGAAGCATGGCCATTAGGGCATAGGAATTATTTAGGATCACAGATCCTTGTGAGAGGGAGCCACAGAGGTCCTTCAATGCAGCCCCCTCATTTCATAGATAAATAAACATCCCAGAGAGATGAAGTAACTTATTTGAAGTCACATACTATTTTATTTTAAGATTTGTGTCCTTGTTCTAAAAAGATGTAGGCAGCTCAGACATTAAGTGTTTTAAGAGGCAGTGCCAGTCCTACCTCCGGGGCCGTTCCTGGTTGCATCCAGCACACTGAGATGACTATGCAGTCTGCCTCCATTCCCCTTACCACCTGAGAATGTGGACAAGAAGCCTCCTATATCCACTAGCACGCTGAGGCATGGCCGTTTGTGAACCTCCCCCCACCTGCTGCACTCCCTTTTGTGGCCAGCCTTCCGTGGCTGAGGAAAGTCTCCCAGTGCACCAGAGCCCGCTGCCGCTAGGGCACACATTCCCAGTGCTACACAGCCCCCCCTCGCTGGCTCATCCAAATCCTACCTCCCGATAGCAGCTGCCCACTCATGTCAGCCCTTCTCCCTGGAACGGAAGCTCTCTAGTTGTCTACCTCTCCCTCTCTCAAGGAACGAAGGAAGCCAGGTCCTCACCATCGGCCCTGGACAATTAACCTTGTAGAAATTTTGAGAGTACAAGTAGACACCATCTTTGTAAGAAGGAAGTGAGCTTCCTGAGGTGGGGAAAAAGGGGGGAGGCATCAGCTTTACCTCTTTTAGCCCTGACTAAT
This sequence comes from Spilogale gracilis, assembly GCA_004023965.1. Taxonomy (NCBI): domain Eukaryota; kingdom Metazoa; phylum Chordata; class Mammalia; order Carnivora; family Mephitidae; genus Spilogale; species Spilogale gracilis. The sequence goes on along the minus strand of PITA01002273.1, from coordinate 161,356 downwards.
GTCTTACATTAAGAACCCTGATACCTAAAGGTCTGAGTCACCCACAGAAGCTGGTAGTTGTCCCAAAAAGGCACATCTCTGAATCAAGGCCTGATTTCCAGGGGGTTACTCTTCAAATAAAGTCAGAAGGGAGGAGAGGCCAGGATAGTAGGCATTTGCCATCAGCAAATATATTATAAGGGCAGGCGGTTGAATCCTATAGGAACAGATTCTGGGATGCCCAAAAAGGAATCATAGGTAGTTGGACTAGGAGACTGGGCATGGGGCCAGGCTTTGGGAATGATGGCCTCTTAGAGGGGTCTGGGTCTTGCTTCTCAAAGTTCATTTTGTCATCTGGGAGTTCATTAGAAAGGCAGACTCACAGATTTCCACTCCAGACTCATAGAATCAGGACCTTCATGTTTCGCAAGAGTCTTAGTAGACACATGAGCCCAGTATAAAAATGAGAAGCTTTGCCGCTCCAGGGAACAGTAAGGGTGCCTTTCTTTCTGGGAATTCCCCATCGCGCTGTGACCTGGCTGTGTCCTCTTTCCTCAGCATACCAGGCAGCTTTATCCCTGGGCCAGGACCCATCCAATGACTGCAACGACAGCCAGCGGGAGGTGCGCATCGTGGCTCAGCGGCGGGGGCAGAATGAGCCGGTGCTGGGGGTAGATTACCGGCAGCGCAAGATCACCATCCAGAACCGTGAGTGCAGGGGAGGCAGCAGGCATCTGGGGGTGGCGGGAGGGGCAGACATCGGGCCTGGCCGGCTGAGTCATTGTGGGGATTTCCCTTTTTCTTTCTTTCTCTCTTTCTCTCTTTCTTTCTTTCTTTCTTTCTTTCTTTCTTTCTTTCTTTCTTTCTTTCTTTCTTTGTTGTTGTTGTTGTTGTTATTGTTGGTTTATTTGAGGAAAGTGCCAGATACATAGAATGCTTTTATCACCATCTGAAGTCACTCCCCTGGAAGTTGACCTCTGGATGAGAAGATGTCCTACAGCTTTGGATAACAGTCTGGGAGTGGGTGGTTTCTTTTGCTTTTTCATGGCTGAGGTGTGGCTCAAGCTTCTTTGATTCTTCCCATACACTGCTCTCAGGCCTGCATGAACCTCAGACCCCTGAGTTTCCCTCTGGTCACTCCTCTTGTACATGTCTAAGGGGCTTGCCAGCGGATGGCCACCTGGACACCATCATCACCCATTGATAGAGGAAAGAGCATTAGCCTTAGAACTGAAGACAGACTGGGCTGGGTCTCTTGTTTCTTCTACCTTCTGACTCATGGGCCAGTAGCAGACATTTTTTCTGATCTCTGATGGACATAGTGGTCTTTTTCCCTGTACACTGAAGTAAATATCAAATGTGATATCTAAGAGCTATGTGTAAAGCATATTTATTCTTTGTGCCTAGTACAGGGACTGGTAGTTAGAGCCCTCAGTCTGCAGTCAAACTTCGGTGTGGGCCCCCATTCTGTACTTACAGGGTATGTGAACTTGGGCAAGTCCCTTCAATTTTTTTTAGCCTCAATTTTTACAAAATGGGACTTGGTGTAGTACTACCCATCTCCTGGAGACTTCTCAGGATTAAGTGAGATGATATGCATAAAGCACTTAGCAAATATTAAGTGTGCAGTGAACTTTAGTTATGATCACTGAGCACACTTTTAGATGGATGAGCTAGTGCCCCCACATTCCTGTCTTGTAATCCAGGATTGCCATGTTGGGTCATTGGAACAGAATTCAGAGCCTGTTTCAGTGAGCCTCACATGCAGTGTTTTATAAATATTTGCTGGATAAAAGCAGGAAAAAAAGGGAGAATGCATGAAGCAGGCCACTCAGGGTACCTGTAGCAATAATGTAATGTGAGGAAATCAGTGAATGCTCTATGACCATTTAAATATAGATCACTTAAAGGGAACCAATCTAAAATTAAAATTTTCTTCCAAAATTGTGTATAATACTTGACTGACTGTAATATTTAAATCTGGTTCTTTTACATGCGATCTCTGATTTCCCTAAGCCTACCCTTAAACTCTTGGCTTTAAGGTACATCTGTCCTTTCCTGGTCTCTAGGGGCATTCGCAAAGATTCGGGATGGTTCCCTTTTTCCCACAGCCTGCAGAATTAGCCCTCATCTGACTCCAAAGTTTAAAGTCCCTTCAGTTCGCAAGTCTCCTTTATAGTTTTTGAAGGATGAAAGTCCCCACAGGTAACAATCCCCACTTTCCTTTTTTTTCTAATTTTGAGTAATACTGTCCACTATCTCTACTCCCAGTCACCTTTAGATTAAACTCTGCTTCTCCCTTACACCCGTGGGAAAGCAGTATTTCCCTTTGGTTTTTATTTCTACCTCCATACTTGTCATGACTTCCTGGAGCCTTTGTTTTCTGACCCTTTATGCCTGTGTGTGCATCATTTGAGATGACCATGTCAAGTCAGTTCTTGGATTATTTAAAATATTAACATATCTGAATGTCTTCATTACTGTGACATCCCTAAAAAAATCTTTATGTCTCTAATAAAAATTGGGGCAGATTTTTATGCACAGTAACAAAGCATTTTTACCATTCTTCCAAGTCTAAGGTAAGCTTGTTTCTGGGAAAGGTAGTGTGTTTGGAAAATCATGGGTAGGAAAAAATCGTAGAGATTGACGTAGAAAGAGAAGGAAACAGAAGTTGAAGTTAGCTCCAGTGGTGCGTGACCTTGCATTTTTGTTTCATTTCCTCAATAAATATTTTTTGACAAACAGATTATGAAGAATAGATGAGACTAAGTAAGCAGAGAAAGTCTATAATGCTAAGGGTTTTTGAAAAGGAATTTGAAGATGTCCCCTGGCAGTTTATTATGGATGAAATAGTAGGGATGTGGAGGCTGCCCTGATGCCTGACTAGACTTTAAGCCCTTTTAGAACAGAGATGAGTCTTGTTCCTCTGCAGTTCCTCAGGGTCTGACATAGAACTGGGCCCCCACAAGGTTGTCAGTGACAATTCATTGCATTTACTAAACTCAAACATATCATTCATCTATCTTAATGAAGTAGGCCAGCACTTGGTGCTCATGAAAACTGAAATTCCTCACTTGAACACTGAGTCACATTTATCCTTAAAATATTGGCATTTCATCCTTCCTTATTCAGCTTCATCTCATAACCTGTCCCTCCAGATCCAGACGGATCTGTTCACAGCCGGTAAGGGACCCAGGTTGTGGAGTTTTCCACCCACTTTGGAAAGGACATTAGAACTTAGTAGTGAAGAGCGCCAGGGTTACAGCAGAGACACATGGATGGGAAGCTACCTCTGCTACTCATTAATTCTCTGTTCTTAGGCCAGTTTCTTAGCCTCCTGAAGTCTTGATTTCCTCATCTGAACTGCAGCTAATAAAGCATACTTGCTGTATCGGGATGGCATTGAGTTTAATTGTGAGTAAGCAAAAGCCCAAACTATTAGTGACTTAAACAATGAAGGTGTTTATTTCTTCTCTTGTATAAATTTGGAGGTAGATAGTCTAAAATTAGTGTGGTAGCTCTGTTCCATTAAGTCCTCAGGGACAGGTGCAAGCTCCAGCTCCCCAGGAAAGTGCTTTTCTTCCTCATGGTCCAAGACGGAAGCCATCACATTTGCTTTCCAGATAACAGAGTAAAAGAAAAGAAGAGGAGAAGGACAAAATGTTCGCGAACTCTTTTAGGAAAGTTCCTGGAAGCCATCGTGTGATCCTTCTGCTTGCGTTCTGTCCAACAGAATCGAGTTGCATGCCCATATCCAATTGAAGAGAGGTTAGGAGATAGTGACTTTATTCTGGATGGCCTCGTCCATGACCAAAGGTTATGTGACTGTGAGAGAAAGTTATATCCCTGGGAGGCAATGTTAATGTGTACCTCACCCACTCAGAGAGCTGTGGTGGGAATGAAATGAGGCGATGCCCAGAATCATTCAGGGTACCTGGTAAGGCTCAATGAATGGTCAGTTGTACCATCATTTTACTGTTTGGAGGAAGTGGAGGGTCTCGGTGAAAGGGCTTGAGGCCTTCTTCTGCACTATGAGGGACAGTGGAAGGACAGTGTTGGGTCAGAAACCAGGGCCCTCTCTTTCAACAGCTGGCACTTTCTCCCTCCCCTCCGTGCAGGAGCAGATCTGGTGATTAATGAAGTGATGTGGTGGGACCATGGAGTGTATTATTGCACCATTGAAGCTCCCGGGGACACGTCAGGAGACCCAGATAAGGAGGTGAAGCTCATCGTCCTGCGTAAGTGCCGCTGGAGCTTTCTCTTCAGCCACCCCGTGACTGTGACACTTTTACACACAGAAAAAAACAGAAGCAAGCAAGCCCAGGTTTTGTTGGATTGCCAACCTCTGGAGGTCCCTTACCAAAGCTAAACCTTTTTTTTTTTTGGCTAGTGTTTTGATTGAACGTCATCTATAGGTTCAGCGCTGTGTGTGCTAGACCTGGAAACATTTGCCGGCATGTGTAGTCAGCTTGCTCTTGGCGTCTCCCCTGCAGACTGGCTGACAGTGATCCTCATCACTCTGGGAGCCCTCCTCCTGCTCCTGCTGCTCGGGGTGTGCTGGTGCCAGTGCTGCCCTCAGTATTGCTGCTGCTACGTCCGCTGCCCCTGCTGCCCTGCCCGCTGCTGCTGCCCCGAGGAAGGTGAGCGGGCCTGGGCCGGCGTGGGGAGGCTAATGCTGCCGACTGCCGTCCCAGGTAGATGAGCTCCACGCACCAGGCCAACACCTTGGGTCTTCCAGCTTCTCCTCCGTGCCCTTCTCCCATCACAGGCACAGAGGTCTTTGACCTCAGCCCAGAAAGTGATGCTTCAGGAGGTTCAGACCCAAGGGGAAAGACTTCTGCCTGTCCACATCCTGGCCTGTCGAAGGCCTCCTTCCAACGGTTGTGCCCACTGTTGGCATTTGCTCGGTGGCCCTGATAAGCCTGTGCTTCAGTATTCGCTCCCAGCCCTCAGCTTGCTTGGACAGGGAATGGTTGGAGGGGGTGGTTTGGATGGAGCAGTGAGAGAGGAGAACCCCCCTTAGAGATGACTTGAAGAGAACAGATAGAGGAGAGAGGTGTTAGAGCAGTGGTTCTTAAACTTAAGAGTCACCTAGGGCTTGTTAAACTTAGTTGCTGGCTCCACCTCCAGAGTTCCTCATTTCACTGGCTTTGGGTAAGCCTAGAATTTGTATTCCCAAAAAGTTCTCAAGTGATATGATGCTGCTGATCTGTGGGCTACACTTTGAGAACCTCTTTTTAGATGAAGGAAGGAGGTTTAGAGGAAGGAGGAGAGAGAGCAGAAGATCTTGCTCTTAATGTGATCTTTCTTTTTGTTGGCTGAAATTTAACATTTTAAAACAGAATTATGGGGTGCCTGGGTGGCTCGGTTAGTTGGGCGACTACCTTTGGCTTGGGTCATGACCCCAGAGTCTCGGGATCAAGTCCCACATCGGGCCCCATGCTCAATGGGGAGTCTGCTTCTCCCTCTGACCCTCTCCCCTCTCACGCTCTCTCTCACTCACTCTCTCTCTGAAATAAGTGAGTAAAATCTGAAAACAAAACAAAACCCCAGAATTATGTCATGTCCTAAAAAAATTTGACTATGGAATGCCAATCATTTTTGTAGAAAATTATTCTATAAAATTATTTTCTTAATAAATAGATGGTGTGGGATCAGCTGCTTTAAATGGAAGAAGTTTTGTGTTCTTAAAATAACATTTTCCCCTGATAATGTAAGTAAAGTATTACATTGTAGAAAGTTTGAGAAATTCAGGAAAATATAAAGATTAATCTGAACACTCAGAGATAATTATTGTTATCCCTCTTTTCAGTCTGGTTCATTTGAACAGAAGTTTTTTAAAACAGAAGATAAGGAATTACCTCTTAAGATAGAAACAAAACTTAATCCACAATGTCAAGAAGGTCAATGGCCTGCATCTGGTTTCAGGCCTGTGTGCCGGGGTTGTTGTCTTACAGGAAAAGAGAACTAACTTTTATTGGATGTCTACCACGCATTGGCCCTTTGCATATATTTCCCTGTATGAATCTTTACAACCTTAGAAGGCTGTATGATCACTACTTAACAGAGGAGAGGACTGAAGGTCAGCGTGGTCACAGCTAGTAAGTAGCAGTGGCAGGACGGTATTGAATCCAGATTCATCTGACTTATGAGGGCCTGACTTTCACACAGTGGAGGCTGCCACAACCTTTATGTGGAGACCACAGGAGCCTTGGCAGAGATACCAATGACCTCCTTAAAGAGAGGAAAAATAGCAGAGAACTCAATATTGGGCTGTGGAACTCCTTACCTTTCAGGAGCCTCTGGGAGAGATGCTGTGGAGAAGTCACTGTCACTGGAGTAGTAATATGCAAGAAGAGAAGAGAAAATCACTCCCAAGATGCCTTCTTAGAACCCCTAGCTCTGTGGGGCACTAAAAACAGGCAGGACTGGGGTCAAGGCCAACGCAAATGATAAATGCATCTACTGTTTCAGTAAGCTGATAAACAGGTTCTGGGAGAGAGTGGTTTCTCCTTAGTGGTTAGAGTTCATTTAGAAGAACTGCTAACAAAGAAATGAAGGCCACAAGTAAAGATCCCTGGACTTGAGCAAATGAGGCCACTTTCAGAGTGAGTCACTAAGGCAGCCTGTCCTGAGAATTTTGATGACAAGAGAAGAGTACATGGAGGGGGCAGGAGTTGTTGCGGAGAGCTCTTGCATGAGGAAGGGGATGTGTGATTGTTGGTTAGAATAAGATAACCCCCTGCATTTTCACAGGCAAAGAACCAAGGCCAGTAGGAAATGAGTAAAGGGAAGCTTTATGAGGTGAGATGATCACCGAGCAGGTGGAGCAGATGGGAGTGACGTCAGGCGTATGGAGAAAGGACTACCTTTAGAAAAGAAAAGGCAGCCTGACCTTTGGAGAGAGACAGAAAGTCATTAAAATGTGAGGGATAGTCCAAGTATAGGGGGGGAAGCCGAGGGATATCATACCAGCCTGTCTGGGTTTCAGCAAATCAAAATTCTAGAGGCAGAAGGGCGCTGGAGAATGACGTCAGTGCTTCTTGACCTTCTCTGACCACGGCTCACCTCCTTAACTCGGTCCCACTTTCCAGTGAGTTAATAGAGGACCAGTGAGGAGAAAAATGACAATGACAGCAGATTTTACTGACCCTTGATAATTCACTTAGTGCTGGTAAACAACCCACAGTGGAACTTAAAGATGAAAGTTATTGAAACTGAATCCTAAACCGGTGGCCATCTTCCCCACAGAACCTCTAGACATCCCTGTGGTAGGCCACAAGGCACCCTGGAAATCTCTGATCTATGCCACCTACCTCCCCATCCTCCTCACAGCGAAGGGAAGTCAGGCCCAGAGAGACTTCAGCACAATCACACACCGCTTGTTGGCGGCAGATCCTGGACTGGACAGAGGTCCCTCGATCCCATGCCCAGGGCTGGTTCCTCATTCTCAACCAAGATGAAGTCATCAGCTGAGAGTTCATGGGGAGGGGAAGATGTGAGAAGAGGGGAATGTTTAAACTGCTCTGGAGGAGGGATGCAGGCTCGAAAGGTCAGCCAAGAGAAGCCACACTGGGGAGGCTGTTTGAGGGAGGTCAGTTGCCTGGCTGTGCAGTCAGCACTGACAGCATGGGCCCAGAAATGCTAAGAGTTCAAGCACATGGGATTCTAGGGAGTGCCTAAGGATGTCGCTGAAATGACTGGCCAGTCAAGTTAGAGAGGACTGGGAAAAAGTGAAAGGATTATGTGCCCATGGGTCGAAAGAGGGTAAAGAATGAGTTCTCTAAGAGTGGAGAGGGGCTGGGAAGGGCTGGGAAGCAGTAACAGGCAAGTGCAGTTGGAAAGCTTCAGACTCCGTGGGCGATGCTGCCCGCAGGCAAGGAGAGGCGCAGGTCTCTGGGGGAGGCGGAGGTGCTGTGCCATTTCTGTCAAGAAAGAGACATCGTAAAGAATATGCCCTGGGGTTTCCTCAGAAATTGGTGGTCTAGTCTCCAAATGTATATTTTTGTTTCCTATGGAATCTAAGGCAAAAGAAGGGACTTGTTATAACAATTTATTATGACAGCAAGAGCCACTGTCTCTTAATTGTCTGTCATCTACTAGGCATGTCACGTATATTGCTTCATTTAAGTTCCACAACTTCTTGAAGTAGGTATTTCTGTCCTTAGCTCACAGAGGAGGAGCCTGGGCCCAGAGACTCTGGAAATTTACTCAAAGCCACACAGCTGCTACATGTTGGGATTCACGCTGAAGTCCCTCTGACCCTCAAAGCTCGTATTGAAGGAAACTTGACCCTGAGGACCGTAGTTCTCAAAAGGCTGTTGAGAATCCTCAGTAGTCAACTCCAGTTGGGTTTCCTGCACTAGCATTAAGGAACTTGTTAAAAACACAAGCTACACTTGCTTTTCACTAGACTGAAGGAGAGTATCTGGGAGTGGGATCTAGGAATCTGTATGTCTAACTAGCCCTTAGCATGATCAAGGCAGACATTGCCCCACTGAGGTTCAGAGGTGACTTATTTGGAGTCTTTTGAGGCTTAGCTACTTTCTCCATGTCTCTTCTTTTATTGCCTGATTCCCCACTAGGTGAACAGCAGAAAACCCTGACATCCCCATGGGAGGAGAGGGCCCAGGAGAAGCTCAGAGGCTTGTTTTCCACTCGCATCTCAACAGCTCCATCACATCAGGGAAAGGCAGGGCCCCGGGGTAAAGGGTGAGGCAACTAAGAAGAGAGCAGGTGGGTTCATCTCTGAGGATGGAACATTTGACAGGGAAGCTCATGGAGGATCTGGAAGGGTTTCTAGGCAGTAGTCTGTGCAGAGAATCCTGTTAGTTAAAAAACATCATTTGGGGAACAAGGACTAAGCTCAACTTTCCCTTTGTCAACTATGGAATTGGCGAGTAGGAGAAGAAGTGGCCAGGATTCGGTCAGAGGGGTGGGGAGTAGGTAGGGCTGTTCCCAGTAGAGTCAGATGCCCCAGGCCTTCGAGGCAGAAACTAGTCCAGAGTGGGTTTTGGGGTGTGGAGCTGATTTGGAGAGAAACAAAGCAAGGAGGTACCACTATGGAAAGTGTGTTTGGTTCGGTTTTCAGAGAAATAAAGGAGAGTCTGGGACTCAGTGATTTGGTAGAAAGTGCCCAGGCTTGGGCATCAGAGAGCAGCTCTACCCATCACCAGCTATGGGACCTTGAACGGGGCAGTAAACCTGGGTGCGCCCAGCTTCTTCATCTAGTTCCCACATTAAGAGATTGCTCCGAGGGTTAGTTAGCTTATGTAAAGTGACTGGCACCAGCATAGTAAGCGGGGTATTATGTGTGTGGAGGGTGGCACATGAAGGGAGCTGGGGGAGGCATCGGTTAGCGAGAGGGGGAAGAAAGTGCAGAGCGCGTGGACGGTCCGCAGTGCTGTCCACCTGAAGGTGTGGCCGCTGGGAGAGCCGCTCCAAGTCTGCATCTGCTTTCCTCCAGGCTAGGCCGTGGTGCACTGTCAGGGCTGTGGCTCCAGACGTTTCCGAGGGCTCAGCTGCAACCACTTCTTGTGCTGGGAGTGTGTTTCACACCAGAGCCACGGGGGCCACATGGCCACTCAGCTGTTGGCCTCAGCAAATCCCCGACCCTGTGCAATAAGGGCCAGAGTGTGTGTCTTCTACTCCTCTTACTGTGCCAGGAGGAAGGCTCAGGCAGAGCCACCCTGCTTTAGAGGCGGCCACGGGGCTTGAGGAACACAGGAAGAGGTGAAAGTATCAAGCAGGAGCCTGAGGCAGGCACTTTCTGCTCTGAAACACACAAGTGCGTTTTCTGCATGCATAGATAGACAGAGACCTTGGGAGACAGTTACTTCAGAATAGAAATTCACAGACAAAACCAACCAAATGCTTTTGTTTTTAATTTGCACTCAGGGGGCGGAGGGGAAGGGACTGTATGCTTCACACTAGCTGCACCTGGGGTACTGGGTACTAGAGTGACATGTCTATGGGTTCCTTGTGCTGCTTTTTTATATGATTTTTTTTTTTGCCCGAAAGGCTCCCTTCCTTGCCTTCACTGTACCCCTTATAGATTCCTCCTACTTAGGGAAAACCCCAACACTTCCTGAGATAAGGACAAGTGTAGAAAGGATCCACTGGGATCTAGTTCAGCTTTGTGTATCTCTTGCCTCCCTCCCACTAGTTCCCCTCAAGGGCTGGTGCACCAGCTAGCAGGTTCTTCAGTCTCCTTCCCTTTACCAGGAATTCTGCCCATTGACCTCAGCATCTACATCCTTTTGTTTGTTTGTTTTCCTTTTTCCACTCTGAGCGGGCAGCCCTGAGCTTCCCTGGCAGCCCCTGCCTCACATTCCCCTCCAAGTCCTTGTGTCTGCATGTTCTATATTTGGCCTGTGGCCAAAGGCCTCATTGGCCCAGGACCCGGGATTTCATGGCCTACTAATATCCATGTGTCTACCTACATGTCAGCTAAACCTGGGAATGGCAGGATGATGCAATGTTTTCAAGACTGGGAAGTCAGGTATTACACGGATACTTTCTCTGTGTACATTCCCAGCTCCCTGCCAGATTAATAATGGGTTACTGCTCCTTTAACTCTGACTCCTATGCAAGATAGGTTAGAAACTGGCCTCTTAACAAGGCTTCTGGGTAGAAAGAAGTGAAGTGGGAGGTGTGGGGCTGGTCCTGGCTGAGGGTCTGCATTTCTCCTTTTTCCTCCCTGCAGCCCTGGCCCGCCACCGCTACCTGAAGCAGGCTCGGGCCTTAGGCCCTCAGATGATGGAAAAACCCCTATACTGGGGGGCGGACAGGAGCTCTTGGGTTTCATCTTATCCAATGAACCCGCTGCTGCAGCGAGGTAAACGTTGCCAGAGATTTGGGGTGGGAGAGGGCAGAGGGCAAGGGTAGGCGCAGGGGCTACATCGGGGCCTTCATGACCAATACAGTGGGTATCTGTGATTGGGGATGGGGTCGGGATGGATGCAAGCTTTTTAATGTGACATTTTGGTGCCCTGGTTCTGAGGAGCATGTTTTGGGCCAACAGTTCTGCATGTTCTTATTCTTGTTTCTACTCAGATTTGTCCCTGCGATCCAGCCTCCCACCGATACCAACGACCCAGACCGCTGCTCACCCTCCCATCGCCAATGGTGTCTTAGAGTATTTGGAGAAAGAGCTGAGGAACCTCAACCCAGCCCAACCCCTGCCCCCTGACCTCAAAGCCGTATCTGGCCGAGCGCGCAGCATGCTGTCCTCCCTGGGCTCTGAGGTTGTTGAGCGCAGAATCATCCACCTGCCCCCACTGATCAGAGACCTGCCTCCCTCAAGGAGGACCAGCAACTCCTCCCACCAGCAGTGGCTCACCCCAGTTCCCCCTGGACCCTGGGATCCAAGGGAGGGGAGAAGGCAGCTCCACTACTCTGATTTCCACCAGGAGCTTCAGGACCAGGAGCCTAAGCGCTGGGCGTTGGAGGGGTGGGAGCCCAACCGACTTCGGAGGGGAAGGTCCCAGCGCTCCGGGCTGCGCGGGTCCCCCGCGCCCTGGTCAGACGGGGACAGCCTCAGTGACGGGCCCTCATCACGGGAGGCCCGCTGGCGGCCCGACCACCCACCTCTCCGGAGCCGGAGCCGCTACCCAGAGCGACCTCGCAGGCCCAGCCCCCGGGAGGCCGCCCAGAGGCGCAGGCGGCGCAGGCCCCGCAGCTACTCCCCTCCCTTGCCTTCTGGCCTCAGTTCCTGGAGCTCTGAGGAGGATGAGAGGCTGCCCCAGCGCCGCCGTGGCCCACACTCCTCTAACTGGCCTGAGGAGAAGCCGCCCAGCTACCGCTCACTGGATGTCATGCCAGGCAAGAATGGCAGGAAAAAAGGGAGTGTGGAGAGGCGCTCGGTGAGCCTCGGGCGTCCTGCTTCGGGTTGGGTGTGGGCAGAGCGGGGCTTGGCCACAGCGACACGGGCCACCCCGCCTGCCCCCGATGAGGGTACCTCCTCCGTGAGCTTGCCCCATGGGTGGGTGTGTTGAGACCTCTTGCGAGAGCTACAAGGGCCCAGTGCCATGCAGAGGGCGGAGCAGGGCTCAGTGCCTGATGCTTAAATAAGGGCCTTCTTAATCTCAGACCAGCCCTGCTCACAGTCTCGTGCGGCAGGCTTCCCCCATTTCACAGATGAAGAAACGAGGCTCAGAATAATTCAGCGCCCCTGAGTAGTGGAGCTAAGACTTAAACATAGGTTTTGTGGCTAAGGCTTTACTTCCTGTCATAGCTGCCTGCCTTTACTTAGCAACCCTATTTGCATACCTCAGATTAGACCATGCAGCCTGACGGAGGGCGACTGTGCCACTTCTGGGGGCAGCAGGTCACCGTGCAAGGCCTTGTCTTCGAGGATGAGGTCCTGGGATACCCCCTGGAAAGAATTCTTAAATTGATTTAAACAAAACAAAAACACCTCATATCCCAAATAGAAGGCAGAACTTCTGGGCTCTGGTACAGGCAAGCACCAACGAGTGTCAGGCATAGCTTACTAGCCTAGAAGAGGTGCAAAGAGGGATCACAGGCCTTTTAGGCCTTAAATTTTTAAAAAGATGTGACTTAGAGTCATTTTGTAATTGATCTACCAAAATGATGGTATTCCCTTATGTCACTTTGCAAAGTTATGTTGCCATAGCTCAAAAATATTCATGAGTTGCCTTTAGAGTCAATCTAAATGAAAATCTGTTTTTTTATTTGACCAAAATCATTTTCTGTTTTGCTTCCTTTGTGAGATGAAGGGATATATGGTAGGCTGAGAGAAGTTTCCAGAGTAGAGAATATTATAGGAAGAATTTTAGTCTCCCATACACTTCCAAGGATATTTGGAAATGCAAGTTTTTAAACCAATCACAGGCATGGAGTGTGCAAAGAAACAGGTGCTTTATGGGAGCTGTAGTGCTAGCCTTTCTAGAAAAGAGCCTTGGTGAGAGAGTAATTCATGAGGAAGGCAGCAAAGGCCTGTAGTCAGTTCTAAAATAATGGCAGTTCTCACAGATGTCCCAGGAGAGAGGCAAAGGCCAGTTATAATGCAATTTAGTAGTATCCTTACTAAGTGGTGCCTAAGTATGGCCATTGATGCCATATTCCATTTAACCCTCACAGCACCCTCTGAGGTTTATACTGTTATCTTCATTTTATAGTGGATACAATTCTTTCTTCCATGTTACCAATAAGAAAATTATATCCCGAAAGAACACCTGGAACCAGTTAAAGCCAGGACAACGGCTGCTACTTGAGTCAGAGAGTGACTCAACTCTTTCTTATCTTCATTTTAACAACAACAAAAAATGTAATTTGGGGCAGCTTTGGGCTCCAAATCCAAACCCTATCTTCTTTGAAGTTTTTCTTCATTTTCTTCTCGTTATGTGAAATTACGTGGTTTCTTATAAGTGAGGGAAGGGCAAAAAGAATACTAGTTATGTTCCAGACATTGGTGTAAGCCTTTTTCAAACCGTATTTATTTAATCCTTGCAACAATACATGAGGCTCAGTGAGATTGGGTATCATGCTCAAAGTCACAGGTTCAATAGAAAGGGAAGCCAGAATTGAACATGGATAGCCTTCTGACTCTCAAGCCTGTACCCTTTCAGGAACTTCATGCGGCCTCATTTGAAAGAAACCAGAATCATTTGGGGCAATGATGTTTTCATGCTATATTTCTTTCTGGTAACTTTATTTCTTCGTCATTTTCTGAAAGTCCCACAACTTCTTTTATCATTAGGATGTACACACCACTAATTCTACCACAAGCAAACCAAATTTTCTTTCTTTCTTTCTTCTTTCTTTCTTTCTTTCTTTCTTTCTTTCTTTCTTTCTTTTTTTAAAGATTTTATTTATTTATTTGACAGAGAGATCACAAGTAGGCAGAGAGGCAGGCAGAGAGAGAGGAGGAAGCAGGCTCCCCACTGAGCAGAGAGCCTAACGCGGGCCTCGATCCCAGGACCCTGAGATCATGACCTGAGCCGAAAGCAGAGGCTTTAACCCAACTGAGCCACCCAGGCGCCTGCAAACCAAATTTTCTATTGTAAAGTTGCTCATGAGATGCAATGATTTCACTCAAGATCATTTTGAAAGCCCGTCATTGTTTTGGATTTCTCTGAGTTTATTTCCCAGAGAGTTATCACTTTATCACATTAAACTGTTTACTCATATTCTGAGTGACTACAGGCCCAGAGGCATGTCTGGCTTTAAAAGAGTGCTTGGTTTGAAGAGCACAGTTTTTTGTTTATAGTTTGAATTTTGAATGCTTTCAGTGAAGCAAAAGCCTCCAGGGCCAAAGTCTTATTCTTGGCTGTTCTACTTGGTGGGGCTGGATACTTCCCACATACTTTCCTACCTCTGAAGTCTTCAGAGCTTGCGGCTAACTTCAGAATTTTATAATACAATTTGGCCACTAGATGGCAACCTTTGATTATGTATAATGAAGTTTCTGTTCCTTGAGTTACTAAATGTTACCACTATTTTAAGTCAAGCTTTCAGCAGTTACAACTTTGCCATAACTTTTTACAAATACTTACTAAAAGTACTTTATTAAATATTCAGAGCAGTATAGCATTTTGATTAGAAGCCATGCTCCCTAAAACTCACTTTCTTTTTTTTTTTTTTTTAAGATTTTATTTATTTGACAGAGAGAAAAAGAGAAACACAGCCAGAGAGGCGACACAAGCAGGGGGAGTGAGAGAGGGAGAAGCAGGCTTCCCACCGAGCAGGGAACCCGATGTGGGACTCCATCCTGGGTCTACAGAATCATGACCTGAGCCGAAGGCAGCCGCTTAACCAACTGAGCCACCCAGGCGCCCCCCTAAAACTCACTTTCTTGATAAAATGGAAACATAATTTTTTTTTTTTTATAAAACATGAATGTACATACATATACAATGCATTTAACAGTATGTTTTGGGGCAGATATCTTGTTTTGCCATTTCAAATAGGATAAGAAAGGTCGCATTCATGAACTATAGCTATAGATATTAAAAACTTAGAAATAATCCCCTACGATACATAGAGAAATATGAAAAACATAGACATTGTCCTGACTCTGATAGAACAAGTTGAAAAAGCTGAAAGATCAAGCTGAAGAAAAGTCACGGAGTTTGGTGGTAAAGAAATAATTAATGATCTTTGAAAAATAACTTGAGAGGAATACTAAGATATGAAGTGCAACTGTTTAGGAAAGAGCTGAAAGGAATGGTTCAGGAGAGTATGAATAGGAACAGAACTGGGCCATGCCTTCATGAACAAATGGTAGGGAGATAGACTGATGAATGGACAGGGTAACTTTTTTCAGTCTAAAGGAGACTTGAAGGAGGCAGGTGAATGAGACTGTAAGAAATTTTTAAATATTAAAGGTGTTTGAGGGAGGCTCCAGGGAGTTCTAAGAGAAGAGAAACCTAAGCCCGGGGAAGAGACTGGCTTCATGAGGAGTCAGGAAGTATTTTTTAGAATGAGTTATGTTGTTCCCTCATCCACCACTCACCTAGGATCTACACCAGAACCAAGTGCACCTTGTATGTTGTATCCATAGACAATAGATCCCAGCTGACTGGATTCTTTTGTGATCTCTTCCCCAGGAGAGAGACAGCTCCCATAGTGGAAGGAGCGTGGTCATTTAGTCACCCGGCACAGCGCTCCTTCTCTGGCTCCTTCTCAGCTCCTGCGTGTCATCGGCATCACCCAGATTTCCTGCTGACTTGTCTTACAGTTTTGGCTTCGAATCTGAGAACAAAATAGAAAAATATTAAAAACAAGAATTTGAAGAATTAATGACTGTAGTGTTAGCCTTGGCTCACACTCCTCACATTCGGAGTATCTGACTCGTAACGGACCCCAACTGATACGTGATCTTCCTGGGACTGGCGAGCCTGAGTCTCCAACTAAGCTACAGGGCTCAGAACTACGGCCATTCTCAAAGTGAGAATTCAGGAATCTTTAAGAAGAAATCAAACATGTTTCAGGTGCAGGAAATTCATTGAATATGGAAATTGCCATGGGAACTTGTCTCTATCTCTATAGCATATCTCCATTTTAGAAGTCTGCCTTGCTGCAACCATGCCCAGTCCTGAGTGCTCCTGAGGGTCCAGTCAGAGATGGCACAGGAAATATTCCACCAATGTGCTCTCTAATGGGTCATTTGTGCAAGTGTAGAAAATCACTAGGAAGCAGTTTTGCACCAAACTTATCCCTGTCTTTTGTTTTCTTCTTGTTTTTTGTTTTGTTTTGTTTTTTGTTTTTTGTTTTTTGTTTTTTTTGGCCTACATCTAATTTATATATCCTTATATATTATGTATCTATTAAAATTACTTTAAGTGCCTTTTGGGAACAACACAGTATATAAACAAATCAGAAAGAAAATGTACTGGCCTAAGGATTCTGTTCCAAATAAATATTTGCTTTAGTACACTTGACTGAACTGAGTTTTCTTCCCTGCTAAAGCTCGGAGAAGAGCCAGGCCAACTTGGATAGTTTTGAGTCACCTTTCTCCTGGCACCACTCAGCCTTGCAGGTTGAGATTTCCCAAGCAGAAGCATCCAGGTAGGTCTGGCCACTCAGAGAACCCTAGGAGGAAAGGACTATACCCTCTATATAGTAAGCTCTACCACTCCCTCCCGTTTTCCCCAGTCTCACTGGTGTTTCACAAATCCATTTGTGCTTGATGTAGAGATGCTCCTTGAGCATATAGGAAGGAGATGGTCTGAAAGGAGGGGTGTTGGTGTGTGTGTGTCTTAACAGTATCTTTATGTATATGGCCTTACGCTCAATTTAGATCCTATTCTGTTGACACATTCATTTCTTCCCCCGGCCTCATTAATTACATTGGAGAAAATAGGTTAAATGCATGCATCAGGCAAAGATTTCTTTCAGATTTTTGATGTCTATAATGTAGCTAGATCCAACATAGCAAAACAGAAACAAAAATAAAAAATTTTAACAGATAAATACATAAAATTCAGTAGGTGAGGGTCTTCTGGTCTGGACAAGGTGGCATAGATCTTTTCCCTGCTCCTTCCCATAAAGCATAACTTCATAAATCCTGGAAGTGGCACAAGAAACAGGCAAAAGAGAACTCTAACGGATGCTAAGAAGACAGCAAGGTGGTTTGGGAACTCAGGGTGTGAGGAAGGGTATCTTGAATCCCCCAACCAAAAAGACACCCAGAGCTGGCATTTTCCCACCTAGCAGAAGAAGGTAATAGCTCTTTCTTCCCCCTGGATTTAGTGGGAGTCCCTCTGACAACCTTATGCAGTGGGGACTGTCTAGGAGCCCTGCCACAAAAATAAGTGACCAGGGGAAGTACGCTCCTTCCCTACTAGACCAGAGACTCTTCCATGGAGAGATACTGTGGTGAATAGGAAGAACCAGTAAGAGAGACTCAGGTAAAGCAAGTAACCCAGCTGAGAAAGCCCTTTGTTCCCAAGGGCCAGAGACTTTTCTTCCCTGCCCAGAGATGGTAGGCCAACTGTGAAACCAAGAAAAAGGGCCTGTCACAGCTAGCAGCCTGGGTCTGGATGCCAGTTTGTCTCCATGAAACTGAGACTCTCCTCCCTGGTCCAGATTAACTAGGGTAGCAGGGGAACACCAAGAGAAAGATTTCTACGTATCCCTCACCAAGAGATATCTGGCAACCCAGCCAGAGGAAATTCTTTCCATCACCTCAGGCAGCACTGACAGAGACCAGAGTAATCCTCAGAAGCACCATATGCATCAAGTAGACCAACATAACATCACAAAAGTTCTGAATAATTAAATGGCCATTGGAATCATGGCCTGCAAAAGTAGGATAAACCTCGTATGTTGAATCTAATAGAGTAACTTCCTATAAAATAAAATATTAAAATAGGACCACAGTATCCTAACATAATAGATGAAATGACCAGGATACAAACAAAGAACCAAGAAAATCCCAACTTGAATGAAAAATGAAATCACCTGATGACCACCTGATATGAACCAGATGTTTATCCTGTTTGGGGTCATTCCGTTGTTAGGTTCATTCAGTCCCTAGGTTGATGTCTTTCATCAAATACAAGAAGTTCCCAGCCATTATTTCTTCAAATACTCATTCATCCCCACTTTTCTCCTCTACTTTCTGGGACTTCAATGATACTAGATATTTTGTTAGAGTCTCACAGGTCCCTGAGACTCTATTCATTTTTTCCAGTTTATTTTCTATTGTTCAAATTGAGTGAATTCTATTGTTCTATCCTCATGTTCACTGATTCTAGCCCCCCATTTCCCACTCTTGAGCCCATCCTATGAGTTTAATTTCTGAGCTTTGTATTTTTCCGTTTTATAATTTCCTTTTCATTTTTATATAATTTCTATTTCTTTTTTGATATTTTCTAATTTTTATTAGAATTTATAATTGATTGTTGTAGTATTTTTTATAATGTCTACCTTAAACTTCTTATCAGATTAAAGACATCAACCTAGGGACTGAATGAACCTAATAGCTGAATGACTCCAAACAGGATAGACCTAAAGGATCCATGCCAAAGTACATCAGAATTAAACTTTTAAAAAAGGACAAAAACTCCTGAAAGCAGCCAGAGAGAAACAAAGTATTCTCTGTAGGAAACACCAATTTAAGTGGCTTTCTTATGTAAAACCATGAGGAAGGAAAGGGCAGAATGTTTTTTAAGGGCTGAAAGAAAAGAACTGTTAACCATAATTCTGATTCTGGCAAAGCTATTTTTCAGGAATGAAGGGAAAATAAAGGCATTCATAGATCAGTGAAAGTTAAGATTCTGTGCCTAGCAGACCTACCCTGAAAATACTGAAGTTCTCCAAACAAAAAGGAAAGGATGAAAGAAGGAAACTTACATCAGCATCAGGAATCAAGAAGAAACAATAGAAAGAACAGAAATATGAGTCCATACAATAAGAAATTCTTTTTCTTATGAGTTTTATAAATCATATTGACTATTGAAACAAAAATTATAATACTCATACTCAAAAAAAATGATATTTAAAGGTGGAAAAGTAAAGAGACCTAAATGGAAGTGAAGTTTCTAGACTTTGCCTGAAGTGGTAAATGTTGATACCAGTACATGGTTTTAAGTAGCAACCACCACAAAAATTATACAGAGAGACAAACTCAAAAAAGTATTACTCAGCCATCAGGAAGGATGAATACCTACCATTTGCATCAACATGGGTGGAACTGGAGGGGATTATGCTAAATAAAATAAGTCAAGCAGAGAAAGACAATTATCATACGGTTTCAATCATATGTGGAACATAAGGACTAACATGGAGACCATAGGGGAAGGGAGGGAAAACTGAATGGGAAAAAAATCAGAGAGGGACACAAATGATGAGAGACTCTGGAGTCCTGGAAAGAAACTGAGGGTTACAGAAGGGGTATAAATGTAAAAGAATTGAAATCATGCAGAATGTGCGCTCTGACTGTAATGGAATCAAACTGGAAATCTAGAACAAAGACAACAGGAAACTCTCGAAACACTTGGAAACTAAGCAAACACACTTCTAAATAATTACACGCAAAAAGGAAGTCTCAAAGGGAATTTAAAAAGTACCTAGAACTAAATAAAAATGAAAACAATATATCAAAATATGTCGGATGCAGCTAAATCAGTACTGAGAGAGAAATTTGTAGCACTAAATGTTTACATTTAAAATGAAGGTGTCATTTCTGTAATCTAAGTTCTTAATTCAATAAACTAGAAAAAGGAGCAAAACAAACCCAAAATAAACAGAAGGTATGAACTAATATAAGAACAGAAAAGAAAATTGCAAATAGAAAACATTACCAAAAAGCTCAAGAAACAAGAAGCTTGATCTTTAAAAATATCAGTAAAATTGATAAACCTCCATTAAGACTGACAAAAATAGGGACGCCTGGGTGGCTCAGTTGGTTAAGCGACTGCCTTCGGCTCAGGTCATGATTCCGGAGACCTGGGATCGAGTCCCACATTGGGCTCCCTGCTCGGCGGGAAGCCTGCTTCTCCCTCTCTCACTCCCCCTGCTTGCGTTCCCTCTTTGGCTGTGTTTCCGACTGACAAAAATAGAATACATATTATAAATATCAGAGTGAAGTGGAAAATATCATTCCAGATACTGCAGCCAGTATAAAGTAAATACAAAAGTATAAAATAATAATGAACATAAATCATTATTTATGTTATTAAGCAATAATCATAAATAAATAGTAAGAGAGTACTATGTATAACTTTCTGCTCATAAGTATGGTGGTTTAGAAGAAATGATATAATTCCCTGAGAACCACAAACAGCCAAAATTCAACTATGATGAAAAAAATCATCTCTAAAGTTCAATAACCATTAAGACGTTGGATTTTTTTGGCTTTAAGATTTCTTGTATTCAATTTGTTAAGTGACAACTGTAAAAGCCTGGACATCTGTCAACACAAATGAAGGAATAATGCTTGTTTCCAAGGCATTATATGCTCCAGTGGTGGAAACTGGGTTAATGTAAAAAATTTTTTAACACTCAAATGCTTTAAATTTGTATGTGAGATAAGAATGTTCACATCAAACTACTTCTGTAACAGGGCTAAGCTGGCTTATCTCCCCATGGAATAACTTGATTCCCATGGATCAAACTGGTTTTGAACTGCCCAACAGTTACAACTTTATGTTCTAGATAATTCAGATTCTCATCAACGTCTCCTTGTACAATGAGTATCATGGGCCAGAGTCTTGAGATAGTCATAACTGTTTTTGGTGCAAAGGTTTCCAGTACAGAGAACGTGCTGAATCTTTCCTGGCACCAGCAGGTTTTTAGCTGGCAAACTAATATGCCAGCTAATATACTGATAACAACACCAACATCTGGTCACTGGGCTCTGCTCAGTCACCCCAAGCGCTGCCACCTCAGGAAACTGGATTTTTAATTAAAAGCTCTCCGAAATGAAATCTTCAGACCCAGATAGTCTCACTGGAGAAGTCTAGCACAACTTCAGAAGTATAATTAACACGAACTTTACACAATCTCTTCCAGAAGAGGAGGAAATAGTCCCTGCTCACTTAAGGAAGTCAGTGCAAAAGTCATTACAAAAACAACAACAACAGCAACAACAACAACAACAAACTATAAGCAAACATCCCTCTTGAACTTAGATGTAAAAATCCTTTACAGAATAATACCAAATATTTTAACATATAAAAATAATCATACACTGTGAACAAGTGGGAGTCGGTCCAGATACATAAGCCTGGTTCCCAGCATAGTAAAAACAATCTTGAAAGACAAAATTGGCGGGCTTATACCTTCCAATTTTAAAATGTACTATAAAGCTATAATAGTTAAGAGAGTGTGGTACTGACATAGTATAGCCATATCGGTTAGTGGAACAGAATTGAGAGTCCAGAAATAAATCATTACATTTATGGTAAATTGATTTTTTACAAAGCTGTTTAGGCAATTCAGTGAGGGAAGGATTGTCTGTTCTACAAATGATCCTAGGTCATTTGGAGAACCACATGTAAAAAGACTGATTTAGACTCTTCGTGCATATGCAAATAATTAATTCAAAATGGATAATAGTCTTAATGTAAGAGTTGAAACTGTAAAAAATTTAGAAAAAAAATAGAAGAAAATGTTTATGTCCTTGGATTAAGTCAAGGGTTCTTAGTATGACACCAATAGCATAATCCTTAAAAGAAAGTATTAAATTGGACTTCATCAAAATTTAAAAGTTTTGCACTTCAAAAGACACCATTAAGGAACTAAAAATACAAATCATAAACTTAGAGAATATATTCACAAATCCTTGATAAAAATACTTCTAACCATAATCTATAAAGAAATCTTACAACTCAATAAGACAAACAATAGATTTTTTTAAAATAGACAAGTTTGCATAGAGATTTCCCAAAGAAAAACATAAAGATGGCTAATGAGCACATGAAAAGATATTCTATATAATATTACTATCACTACTATCATAATATTATCATTACAAATTAAAACCACAATAAGACACCACTTCACACCCACTAGAATGATGATAATGAAAGACAGATAGTAATAAGTGGTAGCATAGATGTGGAAAAATGGAAACCTTCATAGTTGCTGATGGAAATGTGGATAGTGTGGCTGCTTTGAAAGCCTTTTGGCAATTAAAAAATGCATATTAGACATAAATTTACCATACAAGACAGGAATTCCACTCCCTGTTATTACCCAAGAGAAATTATCTACATAAAAACATATATGAATGTTCATAGAAGCCTTATTTATAATAACAAAAAAATTCGAAAAAAATCCAGATTTCCATCAACTGGTGAACAGATGAACAAAATGTGGTATAGATATATAATGGAATTCTATTCAGTAATAAAGAAAAACAAATTACTGATGAATACTACACCATGGATGAACTTCAAAAATGTTAGGCTAAGTGAAAGAAGCCAGATACAAAAGACCACATGTCATATGATTCCATTTATATGAGATGACAGGAAAGGCAAATCTGTATAGACAGTAAGTTAATGGTTGCCTAGGACTGGGGTTGGAACAGGAATTGACTGAAAATGGATAGATTTCCGTGATGGAAATGCTCTAAAATTGGATTATGGTGTTGGTTACACATTTTGTAAACTTACAAAAAGTCATGAAACTGTATGCTTATAATGGGTGAATTCTATGAGATATACTATACCTAAATAAAAATCTTAAGTATAGTAGGTCAAGCGTCATTACAAAATGTGTTCTCTGATATATAGTGAGTGATAGAAATCCTTTTAAAATGTGTTCATATGATTGATAATTTTAATTAAAAATTCTTTTCTTTTCTAACAGAAAAAGGGAAATTGAAGCAAAACTGGAAGAATCGTTAAACTTTAAATATTTCATTTGAAGAAATTTTATTTTTGAAAAGAGCTTTCCTGGATTTTGAAAAAAGACAAAGGGAAATGTTAAGCAGTTGAAAATCATTGTGCTTTAAAACCCCAGGTTTCGAATGCCATATCAGATTATGAAGAAAGACAAAAGAAAATGTTGAGTAGTTGGAATCATTGTGCTGTAAAACCCCAGGTTTCCAATGCTAGCCACTCTCAAGTTCCCTGTAATCTCTGCTCACGTCTTGATTTAGTTTTGTTGTCAAAATAAACAAAGTTCCCAGTTACATGTATTTTTGAAAACCCAAAGAAGATAAAATTTTTATTCAAGCGTATTTTTCAACTTCTACAAAAAGGATACAAAGATACAAGCATCTTAAAAATCAAAAGCAGTTCAGGTCTCAATTTTGTTGAATAAAATTCTGTGCTTTTAGGGGAGTAATTTCATGGAGGACAGAGATCATTTTAAGTTCAGCTACATGGAGATATGAACTAGCCAATCATTCCCCCCTCACCCCCTCTACCCGCTGCTTAAGCTCTCTCTAATAAATAAATAAAATCTTTAAAAAAGGAACCTCAAATTTACATATTTTATTTCTTATAGAAGAGCTACATTAGTTTGTTTAGATAAATGTATATTTTATCAGTTATAACATTTATTTTATAATCATAATTCTCATAATTAGTATTGGTTTTATATTTAATGCAGCTAGCTTCTCCATTCCCAAGTTATTTTTATTCATCTTTTCTTATCAGGACTTCATCATTGCATAGCTTTTGCAAGAGGTTCTCATAAAGGCAATTTGACCTGAGTTTGTTCTTGTTTATGAAAGCTGTCAGGCCCCTACAATTTCAATCACACCTTGATATAAATTTTTCTTTAGAATGTTTTAGTAGTTGCCCCATTATCTTTTGGTATTGAATTCTGACGTGGAAAAGACTGAGAGCAGGCTGTAGGGATATTTTTTCTCGTCTCTGTAGATCAATGGCTCTTAAAATATGATCCCAGATCAGCAGCATCAACACCGCATGGGAATTTGTTAAAATGCAAATTACCAAACCCCATTCATGGCTACTGAATTAGGAACTTTGGGTATAGAGTCCAGGGATGTTTTAACAAACCATCCAGATGTTTCTCATGCATACTAATGTTTGAGATTTTTTTCTGCCTGGATACGTGAAGACATCTTACCTTGAAATTCAATGACCTAATCCACTAATACAGGATATTTTAGAATTAAGAGCTCTCTGTCAAAATTTCCTGGATTCCTTTCAGTGTGCACTCTGGCTGGTCAAGGATAAAAGCAAAAAATTAATCGCTTGGCTGCTATGACTGAATGACTATACATCTCAGGATAGTTTTAATTTATGCCTATTGTCCAAGCGTAGTTATTACTAGGACCTCCTTTCACTTTCAAGACTGTCCTAATTTGGATGATAGATTATATGCTAATCTTATTTATGACCAGTAAGCCCAGTGGTTTGCAACACATCTATGATCAAATGTGGTATGATTTCTGGGGAAGCTCTGAGAGGAGATTCAGCATTGAGGCCCATAGGGTTTTGGAGCAAAAATCTCTTGGCTTGCTGTTGGGCTCTGGTAGAGACTGAATAGTCACTTGACTATGGAACACGAGTTGCCCCACAAGAATTGAGTGTTTTTATCTATCAAGGCATAGAATAAGCCATGTCCAGCAATACTCTTTTATTATGTGGTATATTTGGGACTGGGCATGAGCAGGATAATTGGATGAGCAGATGGCTCTTAATCCTGGTGTGTCTATTCCCATTGCACTGCTGTCCTGCTTAAGCTGCATGCAGTTCTCTCTAAGGCCAGGAAAAATCTGAGCCTATTTTGCAGATGGGTTTGCATGACACGTTGCTGATGACTTCTGCAATGTAGCAGCCCCACCAAGTTTGTGGCCCTGCAAAAAAGGAAAGGTATTCCATCCAGTGGGGAGAATCATAAACATGACATTTCATTGCCCATTTTGCCCAAAGGAAGCGGGCCTAAAGAGCAGCTCCATAGTGATACATGGATAGAGACTAATGGCACCACAGTCAGGGACATGAAAGGAATGATTGGAGAATTGAGGGTACTTGGGTGGCTCAGCTGGGCTCTGCAGGGCATCTGTTTCTCCCTCTGCACCCCCCCCCCACTTGTTCTTTCAATCTCTCACTCTCAAATAAATAAATAAATAAATGAAATCTTCAGAGAATTGGTAACAAGTTGGTCTGGAGAAAAAAGTATGTGAAGAGATCTCGCAGAATGAATTCAGAGTATTAGAATCTTTGTGTCCTATATAAATGCCCACCAAAGGGTCTTTAATCCATAGAATTTTCCTTACCTAGGTAAACATGATGACCTCCCAATTTCAGCACTAGGGACCCTATGATCAATTATTTAATTCCAAATATTCCTGTGAGTTGAACCATTATGATTGCTGCACCAGCACTTCTGTCTACTAAAATAACCAGCCCAAGTTGTTTCTGATAATTTAGTTTTACTTACTAGTCTCTGCCACCTGGAGATATCATATTCCTTATTGAAATCACAGAACCTATTTCAATATCAGTATTTGCCACCTTCCTTTCTGACCTGCAGAAGCCAGCCACTATCATGCTTTTCAAATATGTTGGTACTACCTTCATTAATGCATTTCTCAATGTTATGTGACACACATGTCCTCAGGGATGGGATGGTAGAGTAAGTAATACATGAGAGATCCACTCTAACATACTTATCCCCAAACCTTTTTTTTTTCTTTTAAAGATTCATTCATTTACCTGAGAGAGAGAGAGAGCGCACTTGAGTGAGAAGGGAGGAGAGGCCAATGAAGAGGGAGAGAATCTTCAGCAGACTCTCCACTGCCAAGAAGCCTGACACAGAGCTTGATCCCATGACTCTGAGAACATGATCTAAGCTGAAACTGAGAGCCCGACTGACTGAGCCACCCAGGCACCCCACTCTCTAAATCTTTTTATTGCTTCCTCTACAGAGGATTTCTGGCATTTCAACTCAGCATAAACCAGGAGTGAATCCAATTTTCAGCCTGCCAATAACAAAAAGAGAAAATAATACTAATATTACACTGTATGTTAGCTAACTGGAGGTAAAATAAAAACTTGGAGAAAGAAATTCAATTTATGGTAAAAGTAAAATAGGAAAAACTTATCAAAACAAACTACTTTGAAGCTAAAAGGATAATAATAAAAGAAGGAAGTTGGATTCATAAAAATATTGTTATTGAATATCTGTTGCAATAAGCAAGAAATGATGTAGTAATAAGAAAAAGCTGGTCTAACAACATTGAAAATGCATAGTAGGAAAATTATAATTAGTATCTATATAACTGTCCACAGGAAGGCATAACCCAGCTTAACCATTGTAGTTCCTAAGAAAAATGTGCACTAAAGAAACTCCACAGAATTTCTACAATTTATACCTGTTCTTGTTTTCCAGAACCATGGTTACCACATTTAATTTGGTTTCCAAAGATCTACTAATATGAATAAAGGGGTGTTTGGTTTAGCAGATAAAATACTGTAATTATCAGAAAGATATATTTCTTCTGTGTATTAATAAAATGTCATTTGTTTCCTACCACCTGGACTGAAAAATTTACTGTGGTCTTATCAAATCTGGATAGCTAACAGGCCAGGCCCTGAACCAGATTGCACTATGAATATCAATTCTTGAGGTCCTAGTGAATAGTACAGTTATGTTGCTTATGAAGAAACTTGAAATACAGTTATTCTGCAATTTTACCCCTGAATCAATCTCTAAAAAAGTGGAGTCATTAGTTCTAAATGACAGGTAAAGGGATTCCCACATAGCTTTGCATAACCCCAGAGACTAATTTCAATTACACATTTGTGTTTTTAATGACCATTTAGAGATGCTATATCTGCTTCAGGAATACTACACAATGTTTACAGAGTTTAGTCATTGATGGGTAGATATAGAGTCTCAGGGGACTTGCTCTCTAATGTACTGGAATATCTAGTCCTAGAACAACCTCTATCATGAGAGAAAAGTGGAGGAGATCAGCTCAGATACGATGCTACTTCTCTTCCCTAACCAAGTAGGAGAAAAAAAAATGCCTTAGGATGAGTGATGACCAAGACCAAAGCCCAGAATTGGGGTGTGGGAAGAGTCCGGGGAGCCATTAGAGCTTTGTCTTCTTGGTCTCCAGGTTGATCATGTTCCCTCCGGTATGGGAGATCTGCTTATCTGCTGGCTCCTCCAAATCCTCTGGCTTTATAGGAACATAATAGTAGCCCATAATGGAGAAGATCAGGCAGACCACCAACAGGAGACAGGAAAACAAAATGAATTCAGCCCACTGCAGGAAGAAATAAATATAAGAGAAGAACATGAAGAAACTTTAAATGGATCTTCATAGGATGAGGGCTAGGGAGCAGACTGACTCAGGGTCACCAACGTAGGCCGAGGTTTGTTAAAATAAGAATGGCTTCACTGGCCTCTCCTCAAATGGCCTATGGTGGCCGTTATTGCCACTCTTGTCCATTTTACTAGCAAAGTCTGTTTATATCTAAATCATCTTACACACAACACTGAGTGGAGAATGTGAGGGGAAAACGGATGAGGGAAGAGGGAGGAAAGGAACTTGGAAGGGAAATCTTGGGTGGACAGAAACCTCTGCTTCCATCAGATCCATACCTGTGCCAGGCCACTGAACTGTGCCACAACGAGCACGATGATATTCCCAACTGCAACTGTCAACAACCAGGCTGCCTGGAGTACAGATTTCATACTAGAGGGAGCCTAAAGAGGACACAGGTTTGTGAGTAAACAAAGTCCCCAAAACCACCCTCTGACTCATGCATCTATCCAGAAAACATTTCTCACAAAAGCTTCCAATTTTGAACTCCTCCTCCTCCAACTTCAGCTATCATGTTGATTCAAGAGGTGAAAATAATGTCAACAGTAATAATAAGATGGACCTTTTAATTTAATATTTTAATTCATTATATCATATAATCTTCATTATACCCTAAGAGATATATTCTATCAGTATTCTTACTTTACATATAAAGAAAAATAGCATTAGAGAGTTAATTAACTTGCTCGAGTTTACTCAACAAGTTGTACAATCAAAACTTGAACATGGGCATTTTGACTCCACGGTCCTTATTCTCAAAGTACCCTTCTTTAGATCCCAAACAGCATCAGTTACTACGCTTCACGGCCATGATCTGGGGAGTCAAGATGACTCTCTCTTCAGGGTCATATATAAGAAATCTAAGGCTGAAAAATATAGAGGTCTTGGCCAGAATCACATACTTATTTAAAGCTGTGCTAGGATTAAAATCCATCCTTCTCTGAGCAATATATCCACCTCACTTTTCACTTTCAAAAACCTACCTGAGAATAGGAAAATTCAAGTCCTGTAACAGAGAACATGACCTCCCCAGCTGTCACCAGGGCATACTGTGGTAACTGCCATGCAATGGACAGTTTGTTGGCAGGTATGTCTTCCATCTTCCAAGCCTGAGGATCCTGACTGGTGCGCTTAGTGAGGAAAAGAAGAAATGGGAATATCAGCAGTCTCGAGTAAATATTACTGATGTACAGCCTTTTGTGATCTTATACTCATCCCCTCTTTGTATTTTCATCCTTCAAGAGGTTGAGCAAATTCTATACAATTTCAGTTTTTTGAAATTCCTTTTGGTAACATTGCACTCACTTACCTGGGTTCAGTCAATCAGATAACATTGTTGGCAGAGTCCCTTAAATGGCAGAATATTTTGATATTGTAGTTTGGATTTCCACCATTTGACCTATATGTATTTTGATCCTGGCCAACATTTTAAATATAAAATGGCATCTGAATCATACAAGCACAATGAATTTTCAGAAAGTGCTTTCTTTTCTTTTTTTTTTAAGGTTTTTTATTTTACTTATTTGACAGAGAGAGACACAGCAAGAGAGGGAACACAAACGGGGGGAAGGGGGAGAGGGAGAAGCAGGCTTCCCACTGAGCAGGGAGCCTGATGCAGGGCTCATTCCCAGAACCCCAGGATCATGACCTGAGCCAAAGGAAGATATTTAATGACTGAGCCACCCAGGTGCCCCCTAGAAAGCATATTCTTGAGAAAAGTTTAATTCCTTGTCCAGTTTTCTATGTAAGTACAAATTGTTTTTAACAGTTTCCATTATTTTGCTAAAATTACTTTTATCAAAAAGAATTGTTTTCTTGGTAAACCTTACATTAAGGATTTTGTTGATCAATTTTGAAAAATCTATATCAAATACTGCCTGCTATTTTAAATTCTATTTACTGGTCATCATTTTTGAACTCAAATCTTACACGTTTCAATTATGTCAAAAAGGCAGTTTTTCTGTAGAATTTTAATCAAAAAAGAACTTTCTCAGAGTCAAATTTTTTTGTTACTAATCTTACCAAATATACATGATTATCTAATCTTTATTTCTTTGTCTAGAAGTACTTTTACTATGCAGGTTTACTTTTACTATGCAGCTATGGTTGATTTTATTTTATTTAGGCTATGTCTCCTAATATTTGTTATAAATAGGATAAAAGTTCTAAAATTTACGCATTTCTTAGAGTGAAACCATTATTAGATTGTGAGTAGAATATCTAGAATATAATGTGATTAAATTCACAGTTAAAACATCAAGATCAAAAGTCTTGAATCAAAGGGCTCTGGTATCTAAATGTCCTTGATTCTCTGAGTCAAAGGTCCATTGGGTTCAAAATAGGAAGGTAAGTTTTGTATCTGTTGATATTGTGAATAATACACAGGCATATGTTTGCATTTTTCTTAGGCTAAGAGAAGATCATGACCTGAGCTTCTAAATCAAGGTCAGATACTCAAATATCCATGAGCATATAATTAAGTAAATGAAGGAGACTGTGTGGGAATGATAGGGGCTGTGGTAAAGTGAACAGCACAGGCCCCATTTAAAGTGTAGAGTCACTACAGCCCCAGCCAAGTGACATGGTAATACGTGTTATTAAATCTTCTGATTCTGTTTTAAGAAATGTTAAGAATCCAGCTTCTTAGGTGAAATCTCCTGAATTTTAAGTATTTTCAATTACTAATGATTATTATTACTTTTGCAGTAGTGTGCAGGCCAAACAAAACAGGACTATGGAAAAAACCAAGCCCCTGGGCTCCAATTTATGATCTCTACTCCAAATACTTATTAGATCCGGGCATTCAGAAACAATATACAGAACTTCTATGGTAAGTAGTACACAAAAGACAGAACAAATGATTAGTGAAATAACACCAGGAATACAAGTGTTATGGGTTGAATTGTGTCCCCTTAAAGCATCTGTGTTGAGGGGTGCCTGGGTGGCTCAGTTGTTAAGCAGCTGCCTTCAGCTCAGGTCATGATCACACAGTCCCGGGATTGAGCCCCACATTGGGCTCCCTGCTTGGTGGGAAGCCTGCTTCTCCCTCTCTCACTCCCCCTGCTCGTGTTCCCTCTCTCGCTGTGTTTCTCTCTGTCAAATAAATAAATAAAATCTTTTTTAAAAAAAGAAAAAAGAAAAAAAGAAAAGAAAGTGAAGAATAAAGTTGAAGGACCTGTACGTCCTGATTTCAAAATTTTCTACAAAGTAATAACAGTCAAGACAGTGTTGTACTGGCACAAGTACAGACATACAGATCAATGAAATAGAATTGAGAATCTAGAAATAAATCCTCATATTTATAGTTAACTGATTTTTGACAAGAGTACCAAGACCATTTAATGGGAAAAGAACAGTATTTTCAACAAATTGTGCTGGGATAACTGAATGTTCACATATAAAAGAATAACATTAACCCCCAAATTCATACCATATGCAAAAATTAACTCAAAATGGATTGAAGACCTAAATATAAGAGCTAAAACTATAAAGCTCTTAGAAGAAAATGTAGGCATAAATCCTCATAACTTTGGATTAGGCAATAGTTTCTTAGATATGACACCAAAAACATAAGCTACCAAAGAAAAATAGGTAAACTGAACATTGTAAAAATTAAAAATGTTTGTGCTTCAATGAACAACAAGAAAGTTTAAAAAATCTATTGAATGGGGAAATATTTTTAAATCATATATTTGATAACAGATACAGAAATATTAAAACATAGAAAGAATGCTTACAACTCAATAATAAAGAACCCAATTAGAAATTCAGCAAAAATTTGAATAGACATTTCTCCAAAGCAGGTAAGCAAATGGCCAAAACGCACATGAAAAGATGCTCAACATCAGTAGCCATTATGAAAATACATATCAAAACTAGAGTGAGCTACCATTTCACACCTACAATAGCCTACAAGGATGGCTATTAAAAAAACAAAAATAAAACAGAAAAAAAAGTATTAGTGAAGATGTGGAAAAATTACAACCTTCATACACTATTGGTGGGAATGTAAAATGGAATTTATTTTGGAAAAATCCTAGTGGTTCCTTAAATGTTTAAACATAGAACTACCAGGTGACTCAGCAATTCCACTCCTAAATATATACCCAAGAGAGGTGAAAATATATGGCCACACAAAAAGTTGTACATGATGTTCATAACAACATTATTTATAATAGTGAAAAGGTAGAAAAAACCCAAATGCCCATTAACTGATGAATCAACAAAACGTGTTACATCTATACAATGGAATATTATTTGGTAATAATAAGAAATGAAGCACTGATACATGCCTCAACATGAATAAACCTTGAAAAACATGCCAAATGAAAGCATCCACACAAAGGGCCACATATTACATCCTTCTATATTTCTTTTTTAAAATAATTTATTTTTGCAGTGTTTCAAGATTTATTGTTTATGCACCACACCCAGTGCTCCATGCAATATGTGCCCTCAAAACCCACCACCAGGCTCACCCATTCCCCCACTCCCCTCCTTTCCAAACCCTCAGTTTGTTTCTCAGAGTCCACAGTCTCTCATGCTTTGTCTCCCTCTCTGATTTACCCCTCTTCACATTTCCTTTCCTTCTCTTAATGTCCTCCATGTTACTCCTTATGCTCCACAAGTAAGTGAAACCGTATGATAATTGACTTTATCTGCTGGGCTTATTTCACTCAGCATAATCTCCTCCAGTCCTGTCCATGCTGATACAAAAGTTGGGTATTCATCCTTTCTGATGGAGGCATAATATTCCATTGTATACATGGGCCATATCTTCTTTATATCTACTCATCTGTTGAAGGGCACCTTGGCAAATGTGGCCATTGCTGCAATGAACATTGGGGTACATATGGCCCTTTTTTTCACAACATCTGTATCTTTAGGGTAAACACCCAGTAATGCAATTGCAGGGTCATAGAATAGCTCTATTTTTTAATTTTTCAAGGAATCTCCACACTGTTTTCCAAAGCAGCTACACCAACTTGAATTCCCACCAAGAGTGTAAGAGGGTTCCCCTTCAACCACATCCTCTCCAACTCTTGTTGTTTTCTGTCCTGTTAATTCTGGCCATTCTAACAGGTGTGAGATGGTATCTCAATGCGGTTTTGATTTGAATTTCCCTGATGGCTAATGATGTTGAACATTTTTTCATGTGTCTGTTAGCCATTTTTAAAACCTTATTTATTTATTTATTTATTTGTTTGTTTGTTTGTTTGTTTGTTTGAGAGAGAAAGAGAGAAAGAATGAGAGAGAGAGCATGAGAGGGGAGAAGGTCAGAGGGAGAAGCAGACTCCCTGCAGAGCTGGGAGCCTGATGCAGGATTCAACCCCGGGATTCCAGAATCATGACTTGAACTGAAAGCAGTGGCTTAACCAACTGAGCCACCCAGGCTCCCTGTCTGTTAGCCATGTGTATGTCTTCTATGGAGAAGTGCCTGTTCATATCTTCTGCCCATTTTTTGATGTGACCATCTTTTTTTTTTGGTTGTTGAGTTTGAGGAGTTCTTTATACATCTTGGATATCAGCCCTTTGTCTGTAATGTCATTTGCGAATATCCTCTCCCATTCTGTGGGTTGGCTCTTTGTTTTGTTGATTGTTCCCTTTGCTCGGCAGAAGCTTTTTATTT
Source organism: Spilogale gracilis (assembly GCA_004023965.1). NCBI lineage: Eukaryota > Metazoa > Chordata > Mammalia > Carnivora > Mephitidae > Spilogale > Spilogale gracilis. The sequence continues at coordinate 128,519 of PITA01002273.1, read as the reverse complement.
TGATGAAGTCCCAAAAGTTCATTTTTGCTTTTGTTTCTTTTGCCTTTGGAGATGTTTCTTGAAAGAAGTTTTTGTGGCTGATGTTGAAGAGGTTAGTGCCTATGTTCTCCTCTAGAGTTTTGATAGAGCCCTGCCTCACATTGAGGTCTTTCATCCATTTCGAGTTTATCTTTATGTACGGTGTAAGAGAATGGTCAAGTTTCATTCTTCTATGTGTAACTGCCCAATTTTCCCAGCACCATTTATTGAAGAGACTGTATTTTTTCCACTGGATATTTTTTCCTGCTTTGTCAAAGATGATTTGACCATGGATTTGTGGGTCCATATCTGGACTCTCTACTCTGTTCCATTGGTCTATGTGTCTGTTTTTGTGCCAGTACCATGCTGTCTTGGTGATCACAGCTTTGTAATAAAGCTTGAAATCAGGCATCGTGATGCCCCCAGTTTTGTTTTTCTTTTTCAACATTTCCTTAGCAATTTGGGGGTCTTTTTTGGTTCCATACAAATTTTTGGATTATTTGTTCCAGGACTTTGAAAAATGCTAGTGGAATTTTGATCGGGATGGCATTGAAAGTATAGGTTTCTCTGGGCAGTATAGACACTTTAACAATGTTTATTCTTCCAATCCATGAGCATGGAATGCTTTTCCATCTTTTTGTTTCTTCTTCAATTTCTTTCATGAGTGCTCTGTAGTTCCTCGAGTACAGATCCTTTACCTCTTTGGTTAGGTTTATTCCAAGGTATGTGATGGGTTTTGGTACTATAGTAAATGGAATCAATTCTCTAATTTCCTTTTCTATATTTTCATTGTTAGTGTATAAGAAAACAACTGATTTCTGTGCGTTGATTTTATATCCTGCCACAAAACCTCCCAAAAAACAAGAGCCCAGGACCTGATGGAGCCCCTGGGGAATTCTACCAAATGTTCAAAGAAGAAATAGTACATATTCTCCTGAAGCTGTTTCAAAAAATATAAACAGAAGGAAAACTTCCAGATTATTTCGATGAAGCCAGCATTAATTTGATCACCAAACCAGGCAAACTCCATCAAAAAGGAGAATTTCAGACCAATATCTCTGATGAATATGGATGCCAAGATTCTCAACAAGATCCTAGCTAATAGGATCGAACAGTACATTAAAAAGATTATCCACCATGACCAGGTGGGATTTATCCCTGAGATGCAAGGGTGGTTCAACATTTGCAAATCAATCAATGTGATAGAACAAATCAATAAGAGAAGGGAGAAGAACCACATGGTCCTCTCAATTGATGCAAAAAAAGCATTTGACAAAATACAGCATCGGTTCCTGATTAAAACTCTTCAAAGTATAGGGATAGAGAGAATATTCCTCAACTTCATAAAATCTATCTATGAAAAATCCACAGCAAGTATCATTCTCAATGGGGAAAAGCTGACAGCTTTCCTATTGAGATCAGGAAAAAGACAAGGATGCCCACTCTCACCACTGTCTTTCAACATTGTGTTAGAAGTCCTAGCAACAGCAATCAGACAACAAAAAGAAATAAAAGGTATTTATATTGGCAAAGAAGAAGTCAAACTCTCTCTCTTCGCAGATGACTTGATACTTTATATGGAAAACCTGAAAGACTTCTTCTATATGTCTATTGTAAGCCAGCTACCAATGTTATCTCTTTTAACATCCCTTCTAAAGACCTTAGTAGGTTTTCTAAAGTCATGATAGAACCTATCACTTTACACTAGAAATAAGTTATGTGATCACAGGATAAATTCAGATCTAGACATAGCCATATAGATATAAATATAGATACAGTTATATGGGAGGAGAGAATAAGGGTGGCCATGAGCTACTTACATTAATAATAACAAACAGATAAGCTGTACCAGGGTCTAATAGACCCATATTCAGTGAAAATTTCTTATCTTCTGTTCTACAGCGTACTGCAGGGTATCTGTAACAGGACAATTTTAGTTAGAATAAACTCCACAGCCTAGAAAAGCACTCCCATCTTCAGGGGAAAGACGATCTCATCTCTCTGCTCAGGGTGAGTCAAGCAGAAAAGTCACCATTTCTCTTTGAAGGGAAGTCTCTAGGAGTGAATTATTTTTATGCCAGATTTTTCTGCCACTGATCTGAGCTCTTAATTGTCCATCATGTATTTAAAAAAAAACTTTACACCTAAATAAAGAAGGCACAAACATTGTCTTTTGTGGATTTCGGGCCCTAAGTCTTCTTATTTAATTCTAAGAATTTTTCTCCTCCACGTCTTATGAATTAGTGGAATAGTGTAAAGCGGCAAACCTGAGTATACTCAAAATTGGCTGAGATATACCCAATCCCCTCACCTATATGCAAAGAAAACATTTAAAAAACAGTTTTTGATAAAAGTAAAATGTCCCCAAGGGCAATGCTCTTACTCTCCACTTTGTACAGTCGTGTAAGCAGACATGCCATAATCTTCACCAACGGTGAGGGAGATATCTGCACCCAGGGAGACGTTGACCTCTTTATGTAAAGTATTAACAAACCTGAGGGTGGAGACATTGTTACACATCAGACAAACCATCGCATACAGGGACACCGGTTTGCCACTATATTCCCAGTGCCTAGAATATTTTTGACATCCAAAAGGTCCATGTTATATATTGTTAAGTGGATGGGTAAATGAATTCACATGTAAGAAATAATCAATAGTCTTAGTTATCCTTAACTTTATCTTTCCTAAGGTATTAGTTTTCCATCTGCCACACCCTCACATCATCTCTAGCTAGGATGGACACATGATCACCTATGGCAGTCTGAGTTGCTCACTAATCCAGTGTAGGTGCATCCAATTTCTTTCCTTCTCATAATGGTGGGAGTCATCAGTTGAGACTCCATTAAGAAAAATAATTTTATATATAATATATATATATACACTAGTATTGACATAAAATTAATACTGTATCCTCTTATACAAGAAGTCTGATTTGACTTATACAAAACTCAGACTCCCAGCCATTAGCAGGTTGAGTTTTCATTCTGGAATCTGCAGACAATCCTGGACCCTTCCACAATGATCTTTTTAGCGTCCTGAACCTGGGTTCCTAAACTATTCCCTCACTATGGGCTTTGGTATTTGATAGCTTTTGTACTAATTTCTGGCTCACAGGAAGGGTAGTTTCCTCTAGGACCCCTATGTTGATTCCTGCACTGATCTGGAAATTTCTTTTTACCCCTTCTGGAGGTTTCTATGGTTCGTGTGGCTCTCTCACTCAGGGAAGTCCTATCCTTGCTATTATTTTATTTTGAGTTGTTTACTTTTTCCAAGGCATATTCAAAGGCAAATTATTATCACTGTTCCGCCCTTCAGCAAAGTTCAGACATTTCATTAGAAACTCTCCTTTTAAGTGTTAGTCTCAACAGCAACCACCTAATCGTGATGGCCAGAGGTCTGTGCATCTGTCTATATCATGCCTGATTTCCTGCTACAGAGAACAGGTGACCTCTTGGGAGCTCCATCTCTGTAACTTCCCTTGGCCATCTGACATGACTTTCAGCCTTATCTAGTTTCAAAACCAAGTGTTTTGACTCCAAAGGTGTTACCTTTACTACACCATGGTGCCTCTACAGGCTTATAATAAAACTATAAACAGATATTTCTGCAAAGAAAACATCCAAATGACCAACAGACACATGAGATGGTGCTTAACATTACTCAGCATCAGGGAAATACAAATCAAAACCACAGTGAGATACCACCTTACACCAGTCGGAATGACTAAAATTAACAAGTCAGGAAATGACAGGTGTTGGCGAGGATACAGAGAATGGAGAATCCTCCTACATCATTGGTGGGAATGCAAGCTGGTACAGTCACTCTGGAAAGCAGTATGGAGGTTCCTCAAAAAGTTGAAAATAGAGCTACCCTACAACCCGCAATTGCACTACTGGGTATTTACCCTAAGATACAAATGTAGTGATCCTAAGGGGCACATGCACCCAAATGTTTATAGCAGCAATCCTCACAACAGCTAAACTATGGAAAGAGCCTAGCTGTCCATCAACAGATGAATGGATAAAGAGGATATGGTAGACACGCATGTGCGCGCACACACACACACACACACACACACACACACACACACACTGGAATACCTCTCAGCCATTAAAAAAATCCTGCCATTTGCAATGACGTGGATGGAACCAGAGGGTATTATGCTAAGCGAAATAAGTCTATCAGAGAAAGATAATTATCATATGATCTCACTGACATGAGGAATTTGAGAAACAAGACAGAGGATCATAGGGGAAGGGAGGGAAAAATGAAACAGAGAGGGAGACAAACCATAAGAAACTTGATCTCAGGAAACAAATTGGAGGGTTGCTGGAGTGGAGGTGGGTAAGAGGGATGAGGTGGCTGGGTTATGGACATGGGGGAGGGTATGTGCTATGGTGAGTGCTATGAATTATGTAAGACTGATGAATCACAGACCTGTACTCCTGAAACAAATAATACATTATATGTTAATTAAAAAAACCAAACTGTACTTTAAGAACATAGTAACAATAAGGGATATTCAACAACCAACCATGAAGGGAGGATTATAAGCTAACTTCTAATTTTTTTTTTCTGGTAGTCACAGGGACAAAAGTACTTATTTTCCTGAGAACAAAATAAAGTGGATAAAATTCAGCAGAAAGGGATGTATACACCAGAGCACAGGGGAGCATATTAAAATACAGGGTCAACTTTTTAATACCACATGGGAAAGCAAGCTTATCTGCCTCTCATTATTCTGGAAAATGCCTCTGAGCCCAATGCCCTTGATAATACAGGAGAGAGAATCCATGTACAAGACAAGGAGAACATGAGGCTGCTTTATTTGAAGCCCCACAGATCAGAAGAGACCAAGATTCAAAACAGAGTGGTCTTGGGTGTCCTTGACAACCAAACCTTACAGCTGTCATCCCATCAGTTGTTTTGTTCTCTTCATCCTTCACCTACAATGGAGGAAAGTAAAAATCAATTACAGCTGACAACAAAGAACTGATAATCAGAAAATCTGATCATCAGGTAGATCTTTGGTAAGGTATTGACTGAGCTGGTTAAAATACACTCAGATAACAATTTGGAACCTAGGCTACTCCTCAACTTACCATCATGCTGGAAATGTTTTTTCCATCTTCTAGAATGATGAAACTGTACCAGTTCTTCTCCTCCATAGAATGCTTGGTGTAGACAGACAGATTGTGATATTTTAGGTAAAAGTGGAAATCCTGGCTTTTTGTCTTTAGGTGGAGCTGGGCATAGTGTGGCATCTTCTGTAGAATGAAGAAGCCGTCACATTCACCTTCTGCCCTATCATAGGCATCACTGTCTTATAGCATCCCAGGGGTGGTGAGCTCATCAGATAAACTTTCAACTTTTCCCTTTAACCTAGTGATTCTATCTTTAGGAATATGCCATATGAGAGTAATTAGAGGCATACATTAGGATTTATTTGTAAGGATGTTCTTTATAGGATTATGTATATTAATAATAAAAACTTAAATAGCTATAAGGAAATACTTAAATAAACTACAATATATCCATAAAATGGAATATCATGTATCCATTAAAATCATGTTTTCAGATTATCTAAGGACACAGAAAGAGGCTTATGACATGATTAATGTTAAGAAAAAAACCCAAAATTCGATACTATAGACTTTGAATACCTTTTAGAAATTAGTTATTTATGTATACCAATATGCTGATTAATCATCTCTGGGTGATGGAGTTATAGGTGTTTTTTATGTCTTTCTATATATTCTCCAATTCTCAACAATAGATGTATATTACTTCTATTATTAAAAATTAAGATTTAAAAATAAATATTCCAGGGGTACCTGGGTGGTGCAATTGGTTAAGCATCTGATTCTTGCTTTAAGCTCAGGTTGTGATCTCAGGATTGTGAGATCGAGCCCTGCATCAGGGTCTGCACTTGGCAAGGAATCTGCTTGAGAGTCTCTCTCCCTCTCCCTCTGCTCCTCCCACTCGTACTCTCTGTCTCTCTCTCTCAAATAAATACACAAATAAATAAATCTTTAAAAAATATAAAATATTTCCGTGGGGTATAAACAATGAATCTTGGAACACTGAAAAAATAAATTATTATAATAAAAATATAAATATTTCAGAATATGTACAGTAGCAATAGTGAAAATACACAAGCCAAATCCTTCCAGAGGATGTGATCCTAGGAGGTAGTTTGAAATAACAGTACAAATTACAACCTCCTGAGACCTTGCAATGTCCCTGACACAATGCTAAGTGCTTTACATGTAATACTTATCCTTACAACAGCTCATGGCATAAAAATTATTGCCATTTTATAGATGCTGAAACTGAGGTTTAGAGATAAAATAACTTGTTCAGGGTTTTATAGCTAGGGAATGGCAGAACCAGGAATTGGACTGGGGCCAGTTTGACTCTACAAGTGCATGCTTCTAACTGCTATTTTATCACTATCACCTTGTTGCATAATCGGAATGTGTTTCTAATTTATTCAAGTCCATATCTCACCTGAAAGGATTTGATGGACTCTTCCAACAGAGTATTGTTTTCATCTCCCAGTACTGTCAACTTCACCTCATCATCTGCCAGATTTAAGGCTTGCAGGAAAATCTCTTGGGGACCGGGCTGTGGTGGGATCATTCTCTGAGGACAGAGAACACAGGTCAGAATTACCAACAGCCCTTCCAATACAATAGAACACAGTTCTCAGTCCTACCTCTGACATCCTAGTCCATCTAGTCAGGAGGATGCAGTTTTCTCCCTCTGGAGGGCATTTCGCTTAGAAAACTCTGAAGGCAGTTTGGAAGGGGACACACCGGGTCAGTGCAGCAAGCACCAATGCCATATGACAGACTCCATGCTTCTTTACTCGGTTGTGACCTCATACATCCTTTACCAATAATGGCTATTCGATCTGCCAAATATTTAAAAACCTGTCTTCCAAAAGAGATGAGAAGGTGGTTTGGATATTAGTATTTGGGAATTCTATGACCATATACCCTGAATCACTCAGGTGGGTGGTGGCCATTATTTTGCATTGCTGTTCTACACCTGTATCTACTCATTTACCACAGAGAGTTATGATGCATCTTCTCCACAACAGGTTTTGTACTAGGTCCCAGGCAATCAGGATTGAACAAGTCAGAAGAGTTAACAAAGATATGGTCTTTCCCTCGTGGAGCTTAAGATTTATCGAACTCACATTAATTTTTATCTCCACAGCTGCTGCAACTGCAAATGCCAGGCTTGCTAGGATCATACCGACAGCCATTTTCCTAAGTGATCTGCAGAGGAAAGGGAGAGAATTATATGAAAACTTTAGACTCTAAAGGCTAAAACCGAAACCCTCTAAGTCTACCATTAAAAACCTTTCCTGGTTTGGTCCCAGCTACTTCTCCCCTTCACACAGCTTTCTTCCTTTACTCATGATACCAAACAGTGCTTTGTTTATTCGCCACATTTTCCCACCTCAACTTTTGTTCATGATGATCTTTCTATCTATTATGTAATCATACCGAGATATAATAGCAATGCAGCCAGATTTATTAAAAAATTTACCATATGCCAAGCATGAGATGTTATTATCCCATTTTCTTCTCCATGTTTTTCTTGACTCTGGCAGCAAGAAGGACTCTCTTTTTTCTCCATAACTCCCTGGCACTTTGCTTCCCTTCTTACTGAACTTAATATATTTTGCATTGGGTAATAGTTATCCTTGCATGTATTCTACCTCTCTTAGTAAACAGGGAATTCTTTCAGCTCTCATTCGTGCTATTATACTTGCATGACATTGGTGCTGACCTCAGTAATATCTGCGCAACTAATGAGTAAATGACAAAAGGTCATTTGAATATTGTAATGTGGTCATCACAAAGAAATTGTTATTAAATCAGGAATTAGAGGAGACTTGAAACTCTCCTCTGTCAAATTTACAAAGAGTAACACTTCCTTTTAAATCTTTATATTTCAATTAATTAACATAGTGTAATATTAGTTTCAGGTGTATATTGAATTACAATATAGTGATTCAAGAGTTGCATACAACATCTAGTGTTTCTTTTTAGAGTGGGATAAAAGCAGTAATTAGGGACAACCTATTTCTGCTCTTACCAGGTCCCCACTTTGTTTCACATGGACAATAAAAGATTTAAAGGGGTTAATTGTCATCATAGGATTTAGACTTCTTTGAAAATGCAACATTCAAGAACAAAGCAACAAGTTGATTTAGAAGTCTATTCTCACATACTTTTGACGTTCTGTGAATCTTAGACCTCCCCTTTCAACATCACACAGTTAAGTCTTGCAAAAATGCCTTGGACTCTCTATAAGGAGAATTAGCTAGATCTAATTCCCATCCTCCAGTACCAATAGGCATTTAATTTAACTTAGATACATAGAAGCAGAAAAATGGTATGCCGAAATGAATCATACTAAGTAGAAAGTACTGACATTGAATCTTTATCAATCTGAGCAAATATTAAGTCAGTCTGAGCAACAAAGGCATAGTAAGCACTTACGAGAAGTTAATTCCACATTTGGAAACCAGACGATAAATGACAAGGTCAAACAATGGGATGAAGATAAGAACCAGAAGGGGATTTAGTACCTGTAATACCGTGGTAAAAAGGATTAGTTACAGAGCGTTCTGTCTTGAGTTTGTAAGCATGTGTTCTCATTTGCTTGTGTGCATGCTCTCTAACATTCAAACATACTTTCATCATATTAAGTAGAGAATGATTCCCCATCTCTCAGTCCTTTTGCACTCCGGACTCTAATTTCCCCTGCATAGCAGCTCAGCTTCTAAATATCCTACAGAATCAGTTTCACTCTGAAACTGTTTTTCTGTCAATCAGTTAGGAGTTCTTCCCTCTCATTTTCACTTATGTTTTCCTGTTCCACAGCCGAAGGGAAAATGTTATGGAGAAAAGGAGAGAAGGAAGAATTGGGGATTAAATAAGAGTTAAAAAAAGAAATGGGAGTCACCAATAAACCGAGATTCTGACTTCGTTACTCACACAACAAAGCCTTACTCTTTCTTGGACAATATTTCCAAGATACAACCTTAACATGGAAAAAAAAATAATCTAACGCTTATACTTTTCCTGTGAGCTCAGTATTCACCCTCCTTGGAGCTGGGCAGGAGCTGTTTACTTAAAAGAGGATGTGAAAGAGAAGTATGGAGCTTAAGGAAAATATTTTCATCCTTATCCTTAACCCTCCTCAGCATACAAGGAAACAATTGTCCAATTACGGCTGGGAATCCTAATAGTTCAGACAAAAGTATAGATGAGGGACACCTGGGTGGCCCAGTTGGTTAAGCGACTGCCTTCAGCTTGGGTCATGGCCCCTGGTCCTGGAATCCCTGTTTGGCGGGGAGCCTGCTTCTCTCTCTGCCTCTGCCTCTCTTTCTGTCTCTCATGAATGGATAAATAAAATCTTAAAAAAAAAAAAAAAAGGAAGTATAGACAGGGAAAGCCATAAATTCCCATGAGTATAGAGAAATCTCCTACCTGCATCTGGTCCGGCTGAAGCACAAAAAAGCCCTGAAACATTATAACAAATTACATTTACACAGTGGCTAAAGACAAGAAAAGCTTAGATCAAAAATACTACTAAATATCTGCTTGAGATTCTCTTTCTCTTTCTTCCTCTACCCCTCCCCACCACTTGTGCTCTCTCTCTGTCTCTCTCTTTTAAAAAAGAAAAAACTTGTTAATTAGCAGGTGAGACACAAAAGATAAAATCTACTAGGTCTTTGGCTCAGGGCCGTATGGTGCTTTTAAGGGTATTTGGAGAAACAGACTGGGAATGGCTTCAGGCTGTTTGCTAAAGGCAGGACAGCCTAAGGGAGAACATTCTTTTTCTCGGGAAAGAATAGGATCAGTGTGTTTTTGTTAATTTCAGTCACTGCAGTTGTAGGTGGTAATGTACAGTACAACACATCATGGAAAGGGTGAAGACTTCCACTAACACATAGTGTTTCCAGAATTGTTCTCCAGGACATCAACAAGAGAACAACCATAGTAAATTGTGGACAACAAGACAAAGGAAAAAAATAAACTTGTGTTTGACAGGCTTTAAATAGCCTGGTTAATGAAATCCTGGCATCATTTTATCCTACCTTCTTCACCACTGATATGGTAGAAAAATATTATAATAATCTAAATAGAACAATTGAGAGCAGAGATGAAACTTTGAGTTTGCTAAAGAATAGAGATTAGAAAAACAGAAAATAATGTTTGCAACTTTCCCATTCCTTATCCATGTACAAAATACTGCACTTCCAGTCCTCCACATGATCCCTGCCCAGAGACTGGGCTACGTGCGTAGTATCACCAGTCATCCTGAGACTGCTGTGCCCCCGGAAGGCTGAGAGGGGAGCGAATAATCTCTACCCCACCTCTGGATCACTTCATTCACTATCTTCTCAGTACTTCTCTGTACACATTGAAACCTTTCCATCCTTATATTCCTGATTTCTAAATATAACATTCTGTTTTTTATTTCTAGAGTAGCTTTTTAAAATTTTGCCTACTCAGTACCTTAATGTGAAAGACACCTCTCTTCAGATCTTAAGTCAGTTTTCAGACAAAAAACACAAAGAAATCGTTTTCCTTAAAAAAGGAAATTTATTTATTATGAAGAAAATAATAGTTTTCTCTGGAAAAGTTTTTCTCACCAAATTCCCATTCATCCTGGTGGCCTGCAAGGTCCATCGTGAGCCCTAGGGCAGACAGATGCAATTATGAGAAATCTCTTTCTTGTGAGAGGAAAAGGGCTGAAAGAAGCAGTAAGTTTCAAAAGAACTATTCTTACCTGCTGATCCAAAAGAGCCCAGAACATGGGCAATGGAATATAAAGGAATAGTACCCTGGTCAGTGTCTTCACATCCATGATGAGCTGCTTCTGCAAGAAAGGGGAAGAAAGAACAGGCTGAATTGCAAAACTTGGTTTTCTCGCATAGAATAAAAATGTGCCAGAATGGAAAGAGAAGAGGTCAAATGCAGCAAGAGGGAATCAGCTTGGACTTAGGAAAATCTCCATGGAGGCATAAGATATTTTTGCTGTTCCAACTTACAGGGTATTTCTCAGCTGCCCAGTCCAACCAGTGTTGCTGCTTTGGAATGTCCACAGAGCGGTTGTTGAAACGGTTGGAAATAGCAAACTAGGGCAGAACACAAATATCAGAGGAGAGACAAAAAGAAACCATTCCAAGTCATTATCCCTTCCCTCAGACGCACATACTTTAAGTGACTTACTCCAACCCTTTGATTTCATCAGACACTAAATTTCAGAGTTTTTTGATATAATTTTATCTATCCCTAACATCCTGTTGGCAACATATATGACATATACACATTTCAAAAGATTTTCGCCAATTTAAAAAATGGTAACATTGTTATTATTATTATTATTATTATTATTACTACTACTTAATGGTTGTGTAGCAGCACAGAGGAAGACGGATTAATCTCAATTTGCCAAAAGGTACAGAGGTGAAACAGCGGTCACTGGGGAAAATGAATACCTCTATCTTAAGGCCTTTAAGATTAGCATAGCATCTCTTTCCCATTGACTGAAAAAAGCAGGTAAACAATTCAGACTTACCCACATACATCTGGCAACTTGAGTCACTATGTTTCCTTCAGGAGGTGGTTTTCGGTATATTTTGCTTCCCATTGAAAACACAACTGCAGTTGGTATACAAACAAGCTTCTTAGCTTCTCTTTTGCACATTCAGGATGTTAATGCTAAGAACAGATTGCTGAAGTGTAGGAGCGACTGGCAAATCTTTTAAAGGGAGGGGACTGACTTAAACTTTCCGACTTTTAGAATTATATAAATTACAGGAGCCAAGAGAAGAATAAAATGGTCAGTAGTTATGAGAAGTACTCTGTTGAGACTTTCCTGTATCACAGAAATGGGAAATCATCTCTGTATTCTCTCTTCTTTCTCCAACTCTTCGTCTGATATTTTACCAAGTTTTCATTGAGACTGTTCAATGTATTTTCCATCTGTCCTCTTTTGCTTTTCTATTGCTACAATTCTTATTTAGGGCTCACGACCTCTGTCCTGGATTATTAAAATGTCTAGCAACTAGTTTCGCAATCCCTAGTATCTTCCTTCTCTTATCTAATGCCAAATTAAAAGCTTCTTTCTAGGACCTACCTGAAAAACCCAAACTCCTGGCAGGAAAGGCCTTCCCAAATTTGTATCATCCTGATGATTATTATTATAATCAACCATATTTGAAGGTTTGTTATTATATGTAAAATGTTAAGCCTTTAATATACATTAACTGATTTCATCTGAAAAAAATACACTACTCGCTGCATTCTATTAAGAAAATTGAAGTTAATGGGACGCCTGGGTGGCTCAGTTGGTTAAGCCACTGCCTTCGGCTCGGGTCATGATTCCAGAGACCCGGGATCGAGTCCCACATCGGGCTCCCTGCTCAGCATGAAGCCTGCTTCTCCCTCTCTCACTCCCCCTGCTTGTGTTCCCTCTCTGGCTGTGTTTCTCTCTGTCAAATAAATAAAATCTTTAAAAAAAAAAAAAAAGCAATCTTTGAAATATTAAAAAAAAAAAAGAAAATTGAAGTTAACAGAAATTAAGCAATATCTGCATATTACATAGCTAGAAAATGCTAGAAATGGCATTTTGACCTGAGGTCTGTCTGACTCAAAAATCTATGCACTTAACAATCATAAAGCATCTCATTCACTAATTCTTGCACTAAACACTGTGCTAGACACTACCAGGACTAACAGTAAAAAAAGATGTGGCCCTGTGGAGCTCACATCAATCTACTACTTCTCACTTTATGTTTCATTATCTTCCACTAAGCACTCTACATTCTATCCACTGATCATCATTTCTACAAAAGATTCTATTCCGTACCATTATTGTACTTGAGCTCATTTTCTTTTCCTTACACCATATTCTTTAATCACCTCTCCACAGCTAATTATAAGTGAATTTTATTTTCTTATTTTTCTTTCTATTTTCCAAATTACCAGCATTAGTGGATACTATTTTTATAATTATGAAATAGTATTATTTTTTCAAGTTTATTAACTAAAATCAGTAGGAGGACTATCTTGGTATGATCTCAGATGTACTTCTCTCCTTCATGAGTTTCCCAACTCCAGCAAGATGTCCCTCTAGTAGGTCTTCTACCAAAGATGTCTTTATCAGTGACCAGTAGGACTTTCCAGTATCTTTGCACACCAGAGTATCTGGATCCCCTTACTTTTCCTTACCTTATCTTTCTAAATCCTCTATTCCTCTCATATTCATGTCACTGCTTTTTCTTTATTCATCCTTTCAGTTTTTCCAAAGCTTCTCCAAAGAGCACCCTTTACCTACCACAGCCTTCTTATTATTGACAGAAAAAAATTGTTAAGAGAAAGGATACTATTCCTTGGAGACAAGTGGTCAGATTAAGAGATATCTAGACAAGAGGAAGATTTTGGAGGGGAAATAGGTTGCTCCTGAAACTAAGAATGATGTGGAACTCTCAATAGTGGACAGGACAGTGGAAGTGATAAAAGGAAGGCCAGGTGATAAACTGGATAAGATCACACTTAAATATCAAGGCCATTTAACTAAAGAAGAGAAGTGGGAACTTTAAGTTTCCCCACTAGTTCTTCCTTGTTGTAGTAGATATTGTTCCCTATTTCACAGAAATAAACAGAAGCCATCAAATGGAATTGTCTCTATCCTGCCACCAAAATCTATTAACTCCTGTATTCACACCTATCCTCTCCTATCTCCAGTTAGTTGAAGGTAATATCCCTCCTTTGTACAAAGGTAATTCTGCCATTTGTGCTTTCATACTGATTATCCTGTCTTTTTCTTGCATCTTCAACTTTTTCTCTACTGGAGTCTTCCTAATAATATTCAAACATGCCTGCCATCCTCTCTTGACTTCATGTCACATTCAGCTATACATACCACTTTCCTTTTCTTACCTCTTATTCACTGCCTACTCTACTCTAAGCAGTCTTGAATCTTCACTAATCTATCGTAACTGACATTCACTAAATCAGTGACTGTCTTGTTGTTCTATTCAATGTGCATTTTTCTCCCTGGTCTTACTTTCATACTCAGTAACATTTGTTATTCTGAACAATTCTCTTAGAACTCCTACCAATTTGACCATTGTGGGCTTTTCCTCTTTTGTCTATCTTTTTTTTTTGGTGGCTCCATGCCCAGTGTGAAGCCCAGCATCGGGCCTGAACTCACAATCCTGACATCAGGACCTGAGCTGAGATCAAGAGTTGGATGCTTAACTGACTGAGATACCCAGGGAGCCCCCCTCCTTACCTATCTTTTTAATGCTAGCATTCCTTAGGGTTCTATTCCAGCCCTCTTCTTACTTCTATTATCTCTTAGTTATTTTATCTATTTTTATGGTTTAATTGCTATCCATACACTAATAGCTCTAGATCTTTTTCTACAGCCCAAACATTTTTTCTGAGCTTGAAGCCTGTTTCCAGACAACTGTTTGATAACTCCAATTACATATTTCATGGACATCAAATATGTAACATGTCTAAAACTAAATTCACTAGGATGATGATCCCACTATCTACCTAGTTGCTCAAGTCAGAACCCTATGTTCAATGTTGAGTTATTTTATCCATCACATCACATATCTGATCATATTAAGTTTTGTCAGTTCTACCAGCGTTGAGACTAGTCTGAGATGAGTGAGGCACTTACCCTGAACACAAATTTTTAAAGAATGCTAAAAATTCAATAATCAAGATAAATAATATCCTTTCCTCATTCTTAACCCATTCTTTCTCTACATTACAGAGACACCAATGAAAAATAAAAATCTAACAATCACTCCTCTCTTCAGAATCCTTTTGTAGCTCCCTACTCCAGATAAAGTTCTAGTTCCTTGAGGACTTACTAGGCCCTTCATTATCTGATTTCTATCCATTTCTCCTCTTTATCTTTCTCATTTATACCTGGGGCAATTTGAATTCCTTTAAGGCCTTCAGATATGTCACAATTATGTCTCACCTCCTTGACTTACAGATATCCTGTCTTCTTTGATTAATTACTGCTAATCCTTTAAATCTCACCTTAGATACCACTTCTTTAGGCAAACTTTTCTTTCTTTCTTTTTTTAAATATTTTATTCATTAATTTGACAAAGAGATATAGAGACCACGAGTAGGCAACGTGGCAGGCAGAGGGAGAGGGAGAAGCAGGCTCTTTACTGAACAGGGAGCTTGATGCAGGGCTCCATCCCAGGTCCCTGGGATCAGGGTCCTAGCCAACGGCGGCTGCATTAATGGACTGAGCCACCCAGGGGCCCTTAAGCAAACCTTTTCTTATCATCAGTGTTTTAGTCAGACATCCCTTCTCGTGTTCCCATAGCTTTCTCTGTACTTCATGAGTTGTGACACTGATCATACTATATTGTAAATTCCTTTTTGCTATGCCTGTCTCCTTTTTCCTGCTGGACTATGTAAGTTTTTTGAAAGCATAGACTCTGTGGCTCTCTAATTCACCAATATGACCCAATAGCTAGCACAGGAGTTGACACATGAAAGGTTCATTAAATAAATGTGTGTTGAACCAATGAATGAAAAATATAAATTAAGTTATTGTGAAATACCAGAGAATAGTTATTTATTGGTACCCAGAAAACTGAAGCAGCTGACTAATAATGGCAACTAACACTTATTTAACATTTCATAATTTATAAAACATTTCACTTACAGCACCTCTCTTGGTCTTCACAATTACTCTCCTATGATAACAATCTTATTGTGCCATGATCCAGAGGAAACATAGCACTAAAAAGTAGAAAACCAGGACAATACTTGGGAAAGTGTTTGGCTTCAATGGGATAAGGAAGCAGGGAATGTATTACCACAGCTCTCCAAGAATAACACATAAACTAACTCAGAACTGGAATTAGAATCTGACAGTTACTATTAACTATCTCTTGATAGACAATAATCAGGACTGAATGTAGGGTCTCTGGGTTCTTTCTTCCTCTATTGAGCTCTTTATGTGTTCAGACTGGACATCTTCCAGGGGGGTGTCACCCAAAGGTTCAGAGTGAGAACAGGTTTCCAGGTCAGTGATTAGGAACAATCACATCCAAGTTTCCCCTTAAACTGTGAAAAATAAACAGCACACACATCCTCTTTCCTCTTCCATTACTGGGTTGTCAGTGGTAAACAGAATGTGCTTGATCTAAGCTGCATCGGTTTCCACTTACTTATCCAACTCCCCTTATTCTTTGTGATAAAAGAAGACTCCTTGGGAGCATTGAAGAGAAGGGCAGAAACAGCTAAACCTAAAAGCAACTTTAGAAGAATTAAAAATGCCTTCCAATTACCAGGCAAATAACTGTCAGATGAAATAAGCTAGTTTGAGAGAAAGGACTGATTATCTTCCTTGATTCCTTACATATTTTAGAGTAGAGCAGTGGATCTCAGCTTTGAATACACATTAGAATCATTTCGATATTTAAAAAAGTATAGATACCTAAGCCCCATCCTACAGAGATACTGACTTAATTGTTTCCATATGGGGAAGAGGGATCAATCTAGGAAAGTTCTTAGCTCTGTAACCTTGGATATGTTTTTCTTTTCTTTTCTCTTTTTTCTCTTTTCCTTTCCCCTCTTTTCCTACCTTTCTTTCTTTCTTTCTTCCTTTCCTTATTTTTTTCCTTCCTTCTCTCTTTCCTTCGTTCCTTCTTTCCTTCCTTCCTTCCTTCAGTTTCTGACTTCATTAAATTAATTTATCTCCAATGTCTAGAGAAAATCCTACAATAACACTTACCTAATAAGGGTATTGTGAGGATTTAATTAAATGACTTAGATGATGCTTCTCATGTAGCAGGCATCAATGGTTATTAATTTCCCCTGTTCCAGTGCACTTACCAAGAGCTATCACCATAAGTAATCCTGGAACTCCAAAAGCCAATGCATAGCAGTCTTCCCCAAAACACTGCACATCACCTTAAAAAAAAAAAAAAAAAAAAAAAAAAAAAAAAAAAAGAGTAAACCCTGAATCTGAGTCTTTGATACTTGATGTTCTATTCTGCAAGCTCAGGTTTGTAAAATCATAGATGTAGCCATCCTCTTTCCTCCCATTTCGCAAAATATGATATAGTTATACTCCTTACCTCATTAAATAAAAGGACCTAACAGTGAGTCTTATAACTACTGTAATTTTGAAGCAGAGATGACCGTAATGATACCTTGAGATCTGCAACAATTGTGATATGAAAATCCCTAATCCATAATCCTTCTTTTGAGCCAGAAAAATCAAGATATAAAAAAATTTTCTCATATTTTTAAGCCCTTCTGAAAGGAGAGATTGGACATCAGGAAGACTGGCCAGAGGAAAACCTTATACAAGGCCTCCCAGAAAAGATCCTAACCTCTCAGCATGGGTGTGATAAATGTAGAAATCAGGCTCCCTGCATTAATGGAGAGGTAGAATACAGAGAAGTATCTCGTCCGTTCCTCGGCCTAAAAAACAAAACAAAACAAAACAGGACGAATCACAAGTGCAGTGTGTCTCCTAGCTCTAGATCCACTCTGTGTCCAGACTAAGCTAGAAGTACATACACAGAAACAGAATCAGATATTGCCTCCATGATATCTGAAAATTGTATTATACATTTTAACACATAACCCAAACATTTATCCATCTTTCAAGCCCCAGTACCAGAATCTTTAACACTTTTATACCCACTTCTCGATAAAATGATCATCCTACACACTCTGCCACTTGTGCCCTACACATGTCTATTCTAATATTAATTTCTTTGCATCAAATATCTGCTTCCTTCAGTAGGCTGAGAGTTCCTTTAGAGCAGAAATAATATCTCACTCATTTCTGTAGTCCCTACTACCCAACAAAGCATCTGACATATATTATAGACTCAACACATTTTTATTGACTGAATTAATTAAGCGAATGATTGAGTGAGTTAAATAATAGATGGTGTAGAATGTGTAGTAGGAATAGCACTAGAATACAGGACAGTAGATTAAACTGTTGATGAAGCAAAGCAGTTCACCTAGTGCTTACGGGAAGTCTACCAGAGAGTATAAAAGGAAATCTGGGGCTTAGAAGTGGTTGGTGGAAACTTGGAGGGAGGTTTGTCTTGTTATTGAAATGTCTTTGTAGAGCAGTTACCAAATGATGCAACTTATGATAAAGTTGCTGATGCTTTATTCATTATGTCTCATTCTGGCACCACAGGTCTTTCCCTGACACAATAGCATAATCTGTCCTTCCTTATTTACTATTCACAGTGTGTTTGCTTCCTCCTCTGGTTCCCTTTTTAACCTATTCCACTCACCTATTTGTACAGTTCATTGTGCATAGAATCCCAAAGGCTGCCAAAGGTCAGTATTTCTCCAAAGTCGGCAAGCAATTATGATCTATGGTACCCCAGACAGATAAAGAATATAAAATCATAACTCAGATGGTCTAAAGGGTAGGAAAAACACAAGAAGCAGGTCACAGAGAAAGAACAGAGAAAAACCAGAAACATGAGAAATAGCTACAGATGAGGAAATAATACATGAAGATAGGCAAAAAAGAAAACTGAGAGCAAAAAAGAGGAATCCAGAAATGTTGCCTGCTTAAGAACAGACTCTTTTCCTTGCCTACTTGTCACAGGTTCTTCATACCCGCCCATTTTTAGCTTATTCGTACTGCTCCCCTCCCCCGCCCCGCTCCAGTAATAGGGGAGAGTAGAAGGAGGGAATGATCATCCAGACAAGTTCATCTATAAAATCTCATTCTGTTTTATTCTGAATGATCATTTCCCCTTTGACAGGATCTCAGCCAGGGATGCTTAAATCATCTCTCTGCTGCTTATTACCTCCCATTCCCAAAGCACCTACCAAGTTTCTTCTGAAATACCTCAAGTGAGGGTAAGCTCACTACTTCAAACTCTATTTGAAGTTTTTCTTTCCATTGAGCAAAAAACTTCTTATAGCTTTTGCCCACTAGTTCTGGTTTCATTACTGACATCCTTCCAATATCTATAGATAGCTATAATATTCTCTTTCATTCTTATCTTATACAGGCTGAATTCTCCAATTCCTTCAACCTTTCTTCATAAGATGTGTCTTAGTCCATTCCTCACCCTTGTCTCTTTCCTTTGAACATGTTCTAATGTTTCTCTCTACTGACCAGTACCCAACACTGAACAGAACTCCTGACCTGTGGATTACTTCAATCTTGACAAATAGCCACCTGCCAGGTACATTTTTAATGTCTTCTCTACATACTTGAAATCACAGAAATAACAGTTTTCTTACATGTTTTTCTTCAAACTGGTCTCCACCAAAAGCTGCCACGCAGGGCTTGATACCTCCTGTCCCCAAAGCTATTAGACTCAGGCCAACCAATGATAGGACTCTGAAATGGAGAGGCAAGGATACCAACCATATTGATACCAAACACAGCTGCAGAAGTTGGATATAGATATACAGGAGAAAAAATTGTGCACAAGGGCAAAGACCCCCTTCACATTTCTTCACATTTCTGGGGCAATTTTCCATCTTCCTTCACTCCTCAGAGAGACCCTGGGACACTTACAATCATTATGAACCTTAAGCCTCTGACAGAAAGTATACATTGCATGGGTACGTTTTATGGGTACCTGATGGTCCATTTACTTTAGTAGTTAGTTAGAACTGTTAGTTAGAAGCAGATACTGAAGGAACTCCAGAGTTAAATCACTGGTTCTCAATCTTGTCTTAATTTAAGGGATATACCAATAGAAGGGCCTTTTAAACACCTTCACACATACCCTTACTAACCACAAAACCAAATGGTAAAATTCACTATAATTAATAGAATAATTGTCACTAATTTTTGATGGGACACTGAGAAGGAAGCATCTAGTATTTATTAAATTTTAAAATTCTTAAATCATTGGATAAGTACGTGTGCAGCCACATTATAAACATGAATATATATGATCTACATCTTGAAAGACTGTAATCCTCTCTACTTACCAAATTAACTGACTATCAGAATGTGTCAAAAGCCTCTGGCACAATAAACATCAATAGCTTAAGTTAAGGGGACAGAGCAGCTGGAATATATGGAACTACTCATAAATGGAAATAATTGAAGCTTTGAGTAGGACTTCTACAATGTGTTATAAGGAAATATGCACATTTTTAAATCGTAGCAAAGTACAACTGCAAGGGCAGGTGAATAGGTGAGGAAATATGGGGGACATGAGGTTTTAATAATTGTCTTCAAGCATATGATGAGTTTTTATGAAGAGATACTAGCGAGGCATTCTACAAGTCTCCAAGTGTTTAATAAAAACAAATGAGGACATGGGGCACCTGGGTGGCTCAGTTGGTTAAGCGACTGCCTTCGGCTCAGGTCATGATCCTGGGGACCCGGGATCGAGTCCCATATCGGGCTCCTTGCTCGGCGGGAAGCCTGCTTCTCCCTCTCTCACTCCCCCTGCGTCTCCCTCTCTCACTCCCCCTGCTTGTGTTCCCTCTCTGGCTGTGTTTATCTCTGTCACATAAATAAAAAATCTTTAAAAAGAATGAGGACAAATAAAGTAGGAAAGAGTTCAATTGGTCATTAGATACTTTTTTCTCCAACCACTTGAGTAATAAAACAATAATGGAAAAGAAAGGGACATCTCTGGTAAGAAAATAGAAAATCATTTGTAATGAATATGTGAGACATTTATCTGTCTAATGAAAGGACAGTGGTTCAGTTTATTTCATGATTTTACTCACGTGTGTACCATTTGTCCCCCCAGTATTGGTAAGGCACCCAAGGACTTAACCACATGGCCAAGCACATACACCAAGGAGAGATAGATGATTGTCCTGTTGAGAGAGTTAAATCAATCAGTCTACAAACAGTTAAGAAATGGGCAGAAGACATGAGTGGACACTTTTCTAAAGAAGACATCCAGACATTTGAAAAGATGGTCAATGTCACTCATCATCAGGGAAATACAAATCAAAACCAGAATGAGATACCACCTCACACTTGACAGAATGGCTAAAATTAACAACACAAGAAAAAACAGGTGTTAGCGAGGATGTGGGAACCCTCTTATACTGTTAGTGGGAATGTAAACTGGTACAACCACTCTGCAGCACACTATGGAAGTTCCTTAAAAAGTTAAAAATAGAACAATCCTATGATCCAGCGATTGTACTACTAAGTATTTACACAAAGGATACAAAAATACAGATTCAAAGGGGTACATGCATCCCGATGTTTATAACAGCAATATCAACAATAACCAAACAATGGAGAGAGCCCAAATGTCCATCAAATGATGAATGGAAAAGAAGATGTGGTAATGGTAAGATGTGTGTTTATAATGGAATATTACTCAGCCATCAAAAAGAATGAATTTTTGCCATTTGCAATGAATTAGATGGAGCTAGAGTGTATTGTGCTTAGTGAAATAAGTCAAAGAAAGACAAATACCATATGATATCACTCATATGTGGAATTTAAGAAACAAAACAGATGAACCTATGGGAGTGAGGAAAAAGGAGAGAGGGAAAAAAAAACAGACTCTTAATGATAGAGAACAAACTGAAGTTTGATGGAGGGAGGTGGGTGGGGAATGGGCTAGATGGGTCATGAGTATTGAAAAGGGCACTTGTTGTGATAAACACTGGGTGTTATATGTAAGTGAGGAATCACTGGATTTTACTTCTGAAACCAATACTGCACTGTATGTCAACTAACTAAAATTTAAATGAAAATTAAAAAAAACAACAGCACAGAATTGAATGGAGCACTGGGTGTGGGGTATAAACAATGAATCTTGAAACACTGAAAAAATAAAATAATGTAATAAAAATAAATAAACAGAATTGAAAGGCTTGAGTGATAGCCTCAGAGTTCATACTGTTCTTAGTGCTAGGATAAATGGAGTAGGAGCAGGAAGGGGTGGAGCAAGAAAGAACTGCCTGAGAAATGTACAGAGAAATAGAAATGGTGCGGCATTAGAGTTAATGGACATTCCCTTCAAGCTCCTTTCTCATACATCACCTGTCCTTTCCCCTCACTCACACATATACAGAGCATCCACAGGATGGATCTGTAGCAAGTGATTTTTTTTTTTTTTAAATAGGAGAACCAGGACAACAGGATGTTTTGACCTGTGGTGTTTTTATCAAGGAATGTCTTTGGCTCTAGAAATCAATAGGGGTCAAGAAAAAACTCCAAGTAAACAGGAAAAAGGGACAGCTAACACAAAGAACTTTCTTTAAACCCAGCCACTGGGATATACAGAAAGATAAAGGGCTTTCAGTTTCAGCCGGGTCACTTGAATACTTGGGTTAATTGTAATCTTCACCACAGTTACCTCCTGCTCAAGTTACCAAGGGTAAGAAAGGGGACTATGAATAGACTGCCCAGTGATAAAGATCATGCAGTTGGTAGGGACTTGTGTTATTTTTTTTCCAAGAAATCTAAATGACAGTAGGAAGTGGAACAGTGAGGAATTCCAGAAAGAACATATGTAGAGATTTACACACTAAAATATGACATACTACCACACATGCAATATATTCCTTATGTGCATTACTATACCATCATACTCTTTATTTATACATAAGTAGAATGTTAGTACCAGAAGGAACCTTGGAAATTATATGGTTTACATCTGTGATTTTAAAGCATTATATGCTGTTATATAAAAAATAAAATGAAGGTATCAGAGAGAGGCTGGACATGCCAGCTATCTCAGGTTGTCAATTTCTTATTCTAAAGCCTAATCTCTCTAGATTGGCTTTCCAGGGAAGGGACCTTAGGGGCTTTATAATGGCAAATAGGGTATTAAGAGGTTGGGTGACTAATCCAGGGCATACATTGCCCAGGGCAATTAACTTCAGAGGGAGGGGCCAGGCTTTCCCAAAAAGCCCTGTAGCATCTTCTGGAGAAAAGTTTTCTTTGTTGGAATGAAAAGAATAAATAGAATGGGAATAAAAAGAGACTGGAAAAGGCCTACTATCATGAACCCAAAAGAGATGATCTCTGCTAGATGATCAGAGAGAAAAAACAAAAGGAGTGTGAGCTAGAGAAATTGAGTCAGCAAAGAGGGACCAGAGCGATATCAGTTTGTTGGACTAAGTGGATGAAGAAAGTATAAATGGTTTAGAAAGAAAATGAACAACCTTCTAGGTGAACGTCTCAGGGAATTAGTTTAGGTTATGAAGAATATAAGAGAGGAAGCTAATGACAGGAAACTTTAAGAGAAAGAAGTCAAGATAGATTTGGACATTCTGCATTTGAAAGTGGGGTCACTGAAATCCCAACCATAGGAAACAGAACAGAACTTTTCTGGAGAGACTTAACCAATCTTCCATCTGCAAATGAGGAAGGTGAAACCCAGAGAGGTCAAAGGACATTCCTAAAGTTACATTCTTGGGGTGCCTGGGTGGCCAGGTCAGTTGAATGTCCGACTCTTGATTTTGGCTCAGCTCGTGATTCCGGAGTTTGGGATCAATCCCTGGACAGGTCCATGAAGAATGTGAAGCCTGCTTAGGGCTTCTCTCTCTCCTTCTCCCTCTGCCCCTCCCCGCTCACATGCTCACTCTTGCTCACTCTCTCTTTCTTTTAAGAAAAAAATAAGTAAAGCAACATTCTAGTCAATCACTATTTGGGTTAGTCTAGAATTTCTATTGCCTAACTTATAGCCCAGTTTCCCTTTAGTTTTATTACAGGCAGGTTAATGTGGAAAAAAGGAAGAAGTTTTAGGTTTTATTTCACCACCAAAGCCATTGTTAATTAGAGAGCTTAGGAACTGAGAAGGAGCATGTGCAGTGATGGCAGAGAAAGTGACCCAGCATGAAGACGTTCAGCTCTGATGAGACAGAAAAAGAGAGGAAATGGAAAGGACATGCTCTGGACCTACTCAGGGAAAGAGAAAGAAGGAGTGTAGAGATGATATCCAAAAGCATATTTGGCAATAAACACATTTAAGAGAGTGAGTGTAAGTCTGAGCTGATAAGCATGGGTCACAGAGTATAAAAACCACACTAGGGACTATGACTAGAGCTGTTTGGCTTTCTTTAAAAGCAACTTGACATAATAAAATAGTATTCTAACATGCCGTTAAGCCTCTCGGTAGATGTTTAAAGACATCATGAAAAGCCATATCCATGCTTCAATTTTGGAGGAAGTCATTTTAAAAATAGCCTGATGGGGCGCCTGGGTGGCTCGGTTGGTTGAGCGACTGCCTTCGGCTCGGGTCATGGTCCCGGAGACCCGGGATCGAGTCCCACATCGGGCTCCCTGCTCGGCGGGAGGCCTGCTTCTCCCTCTCTCACTCCCCCTGCTTGTGTTCCCTCTCTCACTGTGTTTCTCGCTGTCAAATAAACAAAATCTTTAAAAAAAAAAAAAAAAAAAATAGCCTGATGATTGGTATTAACGAGAGCATGTATTACATGGAGTACTGGGTGTTATATACAAACAATGAATCACGGAACAGTACATCAAATATAATGATGTACTGTATAGTGACATAACATAATAAAAAAATGAAAGCACTATGTCATATGACAGTCTTTTATTCTATAAATATTTACTTATTGAATAAAGGCCATGGCTTATATTTTTTATTCTGCATATAGTGCCAACCTCCTATCTGGATGGACTTGGTGACCAATACTACATAAGTAGTAAACATAAATCTTAGATACCTTCCTACCATCCTCCTCTTAAGTCAAGAAACTGTTTACTTGGAACACTGAAAAAATAAAATAAATTTATTATTTTTAAAAAAGAAACTATGTTTACTATCATGCTATTGTTGTGGCTATATAGTAAATGCTGATTAAAACTTTAGGACAATGGGGGCGCCTGGGTGGCTCAGTTGGTTAAGCGACTGCCTTCGGCTCAGGTCATGATCCTGGAGACCCAGGATCGAGTCCCACATCGGGCTGCCTGCCCCACAGGAAGCCTGCTTCTCCCTCTCTCACTCCCTCTGCTTGTGTTCCCTCTCTGGCTGTGTTTCTCTCTGTCAAATAAATAAAATCTTTAAAAAAACAAACAAACAAACAAACAAACAAAAAACAAAAAAAAAACTTTAGGACAATGAATATATATAGGACAAGTGAGATATAAACCAATGTTTTCTAAAGAAGATTCCCTGGAACACCACATCCACAAAATATCCCCCCAAAATATTCTATGGTCAAATAAGTTTGGGAATCAACTACACACCATAACATTCTCTTGGAGACTTGTTAAAGGCTATAAGAAGTCATGCAGTAAAAAAAATTTTTTTAACTTTTTTAGCCTAGCATTTTCCAAACTTAAAGGACCATGAGAACTTTTTCTTCCTATATTACACTCATTGTATCTTATCAACCAATTTCGACAAAATTCACTTTGAGACATACTAATTAAAACAAATCTATACAAGACTATGGAAAATAACTTGGCGGTGGATAGCCAAGATCCATCTCTAACCTATGAGGGTAATGTTGTAGGAGACAACTAAAACATTATCTCATGAATGTCTCTTAGTGCTATTGTCAGAGACTTAAAAGATACGGAACAAAATAGACCATTGGTCTAACTCATGAAAATATTTATTATATTCTTAAGAAGGAAACCACAAAGATTAGAGAAAAGAAACCATAAAACAGCCACAAAGAGGGGCTCATAAGAATGTACTAAAGGATGATTCAACCAGAGAAGAGATGGATGGTATATGAAATAAATACATTGAGGTCTCTAAAATTATAAATTTTCTGGTGGGTAGCAATCTTTATTGTCCCTGAGATCAGAACAAAAATTGGTCTTAAACTACAGATTGTAAGATTAAAATTAGATTTAGGGAAAACAAAAAAAAAATAATTTCTGACTGGAAAGGGTGTAAAAAATTGGAAAAACTGATAAAGAAGAGAAATCGTCCTTCTGTGTTGTCAGTCTTAGAGAGATGCTTTTTTGTCATGAATGACATAAGTAGATTCTTGCTTGGAACCAGGAGGCTAGATGTGGCAAAAATCTCTGCACTGTGAATCTGTGATGTGGGGATGTGACCTCTCATTTTCCTTACTTGAATTTCCCCAGCCATGAGTCAGCAATGGCTGCTCCCAGGATGGGAGTAAAATAACAGAGGCTGCTGAAGGCATGATATATAGATGTGGACGTGTCTTCGCTCCAGTGCAGGAAATACAGGAAATACAGGGTCAGCACAGCTGAAGTGGAAAAGGGGAAACAAAACAAGACAGATGCATTAAAGTGATTTATGGAGAAGTACTGTTCATTTCTGGTCTTTGAGGTGATCTTCACCTTCAACACTCCTATCAGTGAAGTGACTGAGGGGTGAAGTAGGACCCTTGGGAACTGTGGGAGTGGGTGGGGCTATGCTTGGTGTACAAATGCACTACTTCTCCCTTCAGGCCATGTGCTTACATAGCAGCATTTAAGCCAGTTACAAAGATCATATGGTGCTTCCAATGTCCCTACCTTCTCCCTCCCAACAATATAGTTCATAGACCTGAGAAACCAACAATATAGTTCATAGACCATATGAAAATGGAAGTTGTCACACTTTTATTCTTACAGACTGTGTTCTGGTTTCTTGGCTTGTCCACACTACTAGGTGAAATCACTTGAGGTATTTACTGGCAGTGTTGGCCAGAGGAAAAGATCAATTTGGATAAAGGAAGAAAGTGTAGAAAAAAGAAATAAAGGCATAAAGAATACCACATTGCTCAAAATATGGGGTGAGGATGAGCAGAGAAAAGGATGACCTTGGGACACAAAATTACCTTTCATGCCATAATAGGAAAAGCGCTCACAGAATTCATTCACCACAATGAAGGCAATGCTCAATGGATAGTTGGAGCCACAGATTTTCTATGAAACCAAAAGACAATGGTTCAAGCATGAGCTTCTCCCCACTCCCAACCATTTAAATCAGTAGATTGCTCTATAACAGAAAAATGTATTTATTTTAAATCACTATGATAGGTAATGTGAAGCAATGTCTCCTACTCTTCACGAAACAGCTATTATCACACTGAAAGTGCTTGCATTGCTGAGTTAGACTTAGGAGTGATAGAAGCTATTTTGAATATTACTTTGCTCCTCATTCATTTGACATGGAAGTACTCAGACATTCCTTGATCCCAGACACCAAGATCTGCTCATTTTCCTACAACTCCTCAATGAAAAGCCTGGGGCTCTGAGCTGGAGAATAATCATACTTATTTCCAAGAACAGAACAAAGAATTAGACTATGGAGCACTTGATGCCTGAGGAGTTACATTTAGAGGTCAATAACTTCCTTAGCTGCACTGTTCGAACTAAACTCTCTTGTGCCCACCTGCCCTATTCATCATGCTGGGAGGAATCCTAGCAGTATGATGGCTTCCCATTCAGAGCCTATTGCAGCCAGGCTCAGAGCCCAACTAAAAGGAAGCTGATTGATCACATTAAACTTGGGCAGAGAGTTCTTAAATCCTGTAACATTAAATGTCCACTCTTCCTGTGAAAGAGATTCTATAACATTTTCTTATTAATCCATTGGACATTAAAAGAACTATGCTATTACATGTACCATATCAGTCAGTATATAAGGAATACCATGCTTATTTCAAATCCCTACCTATTATGAAAGCTCAACTAACATGAGGGGGGGATGGAGATATCTGTACTTGGGACAGTCAAATCTCATCATGAAATTTATATTGCCTTTTATTTCATAAGAAATATATGCATCTTTATAAGCAGCCTTAAATTGTTTAGAACCAGAAGATATATAATTAGCTAAACAAACAAAGTAATAAGTTAATGATTTTATTTTTTACCCATATGGATAGATATAAATAGTCCTCCTAAATATTAATATATGTTAATTAATTAAGTATTAACATACTTGAAAGACACAATAAACTGGCTTCTTGCCTTCCCAGCTCACATCTTGAGAATTATGCAATCTGGAGTTTAGTTAACACACCTTACTAGCTATGTACTCCTGGTACTGGCTGTGTTAACCTAATGACCCTGGCCATAGATTACACCTGTCTTTATGTTTACTCCTCTTATTCCAAAGAAATGAGAATACTATCACCTCTTGGCCCATAGTGAGAACTCCATAAATATTGCCTATTATTCTTATACCCTCTCCACTTTTAATATTTTGATATAAAGATTTAATGAGATGATGAATTTGGAAGTGTTTAACAAGTACATAACACAAACATTATTATTCTTTGTTTCTCTGTCCTGTCTCCCACTGTAAACTGGCACACATCGTAAGAGAGACTGGACCTATTCTAAAACTTTTCCTGGTGTCCAGCATAAGATTCTGAAGACAGGGAGGAGCTAAGGGCTAAGTTTTTATATTGGTTTAGAAAGAACAATCACACACAGTTCTCCAGGCAAGAATGCTTGCCAAGTTTCCCTGGATATTCAAATTACTTCTTTTTTCACCCCAGAGAAACTCAGAATATACAATGAGATACAGCAAAGTCCTGGATCCCAACTGAAGGACTCCTAACTAAGTAAGGAGTCTGCTGCTTCTCCTAAGTAAAGGAAACTTCTTTTAGATTTGGTTTTCAGGTTAATTCTAACTCCAAGTGAGAATAGTTTTTAATAACCTATTACAGTTCAGTCTGACACTCCAGAGGCCAAGAAGTAGAACCAAAAGAGCAATTCTGTTCCTGTGAGAAGCAGACTGGAATTTAAGGACTCACCGGAGGTGGCTTCTTTGGAAGTCTGAAGGGTTGAGGTGGTACCTCTTCAGTGGAGACAGGTGAAAAAAGAGTTTCCTTGGACGCATTTTTCTGGAAAGGATTCATAGCTGGTTCCTTACTCTCACTCTCCTCAAGCATTTGGCTTTGGTAGGCAGTTGGGACAGCTGCCAGCCTACTGTAAAAACGGGCACTGGGAGTGGACTAGGTTTAACCCCCTGTGTGTCAGCCTTTAGCAGTTGCCTGACCCAAAGCAAAGCAGAAAGCAATAGGAAAAGAAAGGGTTGGGTCTTAGAGACTAGTCAAAATAATGATTAAGTGAAAGGTTGAGCATGAAGAAGTAAGAGTAACAGATCACAAGATGGGGCAAGACATGATAAAGAATTGCAAAAGAGTACGAGATAGCTAAGAATTCAATGCCTGAAGTATAGATTTAAAAACTGATTTCAGGGGAAAAAACCCTGATTTCAGGGTCACAGGAGCTGCCATTTATTGAACATCTATTATGGCCGACAATAATATATATGTAATGCATATATTATGTATATAATATCTGTCTACTTATATATATTCTAATTCTTAGCACAATCCCTACTTTATAGGAACTAATATCCTAAGAGGTTGAGTAATTTGTCTAAAGTCATGTGGTCAGCAAGTGGCAGGTCTGGAATTTTAACTGCCATGATTGTGATTTATGGGAGATTTTTGTCAGTAATGCCTATGGTCATTATTCAGGAATGGAGGGTATGGAAATGGGAATGTAGGAGCATAGAGGAATTGAAATACATTGAAGAGGGAAAGTCATCAAAAATTGAATTTACAAAGATAGAAAAGATGTTGATTTTTTTCCAACATAATAAAGTTCAACTAGAAATATTCTCTAAACAGTTAAACAGGTGGAGCTAAAGAAAGTAAGAGAAAAAGGTTTGATAATGTACATTTGGGAATCATTCTTCTTTGCTAAATTCATTCCTTGTGTTTTCATAACTTCAAGAAAATCCATCATTTCATTAATAAATAAAATTCAATTTGTGCAAAAATTATGAACCAGTTACTTTCTTTTTTAGAATAATATTTTATTTATTGAGAAAGAGAGAGAGCAGGCATGCACATGAGTGGGATGGGGAGGGGAAGAGGGAGAGAAAAATCTCAAGAAGACTCCATGCTGAGCATAGAGCCCTATGCAGGGCTCCATGCCATGACCCTGAGATCATGACCTGAGCCAAAATCAAGAGTTGGACGCTTAACTAACTGAGCCACCCAGGTGCCCCATGAATTAGTTACTTTCTAGGTACTACTGCAAACATAATTTTCCTTAATACTTAATAGTTGAACTCCTAAATGACTCCAGAATATAATAGTTAGCCCTTATCAGTGGAGGAACAGGTATGACGATGATAGACACATTTAATACAGTAAGTTGATGGGGTAAAAGAACAAAAGCTATCATGCCATTCCAGTTGTCAATGAAAAGAAAAATGAAAAGACAGACCAGAGCCCTATAAGTAAAATGATGGTTAAACCAACAAGGTGATCATAAAACAGGAGAATTAATTATTTTATTTGAGAATATGAGAGAGAACCTATAAATGTATGCCTTGAAAAATTCTTAGATTACTTATTTGAGTACTTGTTGATGAATAAGTCCAGAGCAAACTTTACCTCAGACTTTGACCATGTCTTCTCAGTTCTCATCACCCCTCTCTCCCACCAACCTTTAACCAAGGACGAGTCCAGGTTCATTTCTGACTGTGGCATTAATGATTAATCTGTAGTTATTCTTTCAAAAAGCATTATTCCTTCTGACTTAGTGTGGTTATAACTTTAAGTGCAAAACAAATAAATAGTCATGATTTACTAGTCGAGTTAACCTTGAGATGCCTTGAAGACCTAATTATATCAGTGGCTCCCCCTGCTTGGCTCTATACCTCTAGAATAGCATTTATTTTAGAGTGTTTTTTTTAAATTAATTTTTATTTTTTTCCGTAACCCAGCCACCTTATCCCTCCCTCCCACCCCCCAGAAAGCCTCGGTTTGTTTCTTGAGATTAAGAGTCTTTTAAGATTTGTTTCCCTCCCCGATCCCATCTTGTTTCATTTTTTCTGTCCCTACCCTCCATGACCCCCGACTCTGACTCTCAAATTCTTCATATCAGAGAGATCATATGATAATTGTCTTTCTCTGATTGACTTATTTCGCTCAGCATAATACCCTCCAGTTCTATCCACATCATTGCAAATGGCAGGATTTCGTTCTTTTGATGGCTGCATAGTATTCCATTGTACAGCCAAACTATGGAAAGAACTTAGATGTCCATCAACAGATGAATGGATAAAGAAGATGTGGTAGAATAGCATTTGACCTGACAGAGCACCTATAGATACAATGCACCTGTAGATGCAATGTACCAATTCATTTGTGCTCAAAGGTATCAAAAATACCAAACTTTAGATTATTGGCATTGGTTCTCTGATACACTTTTAGATGAAATTCTTCTTTTGATTATGGCAATATAATGCTAGCATTCATAGACTCAAATATCAGAGATGGAAGCATCTTAATCTTGTCCTATGTAAACTAAACTTCTCTGATGGTGAGAGGGATAAAGGGTAATTCATTCACATATATATTTATTAATTCATATATAATGTTTACATATATTCAAGAACAATTCATATATATGTACACATATGTATGCATGTATCTATGTATGTATGCATATGTGCACACATTGTACACACATGTACACACATAGATTGGCAGGGCTTTTGCTTGAAAATATTTATTCAATTCAATAGATTTAAATAGGGATCCAAGAACCTCTGGTTTTTAAGAAGGACCTCTAGTGATTCTTATGACAGGAATTTATGGAACACTGGTTTGAAATCCCTCTCCTAATCCAGCTTATAGAATATTACAGGAGAGCTCAAAGCTCAGAAGGGACAAAGCAAAGTCTAGAACTCTAGCCTCCCATGGCCTATTCTAGAGCTCTTTCTATCATACATCAAGATGTCTCTTACATCTTATCATTTTTGCTAAGTTAAAAATAAAAGAGAAGAAATCAAAGAGAAAAGCAACTCCTGGATAGAAATTAGCACAAACTCTTAAGAGACAAAAGAGGTAATAAAAGTGGAAGAATCTAAAATATCAGTAATAAGAATAAAAAATATTTATGGCCTCAGTGACTATCAGCAGAGTAATATTTTACACTCATATTCAGAAAGGAGACTAAAGCTCTAAAATGATAGATACAATATAGTCAGAGAAAAGAGAAATAAGAAATTAAAAGAAAACATGGTTAAGAAGATGTTTGAATATAGAATCAGCACACAAGGGGCACCTGGGTGGCTCAGTCAGTTAAGCATCTGCCTTTGGCTCAGGTTGTGATCCCACAGTCTTGGAATTGAGCTCTGCATTGGGTTCCCTGCTCAGTGGGGAGTCTGTTTTTCCTTCTCCCTCTCCCCTTCCACCCACTTGTGCTCTTTCTCTCTCAAATAAATAAATACAATCTTAAAAAAAGAATCAGCATGCAAAAATAAATTATACTTAAATATCAGCAAAAACAAATAGAAAATGGAATTTTAAAAGTGATACCAGCTATGACTGCATAAGAATACCTAGGAATAAATCTAATAAAAGATGTCTAAGACCTCAACATTAAACACTATAAAATATTATTGAAAGAAGTTAATGATCTAAATAAATGAAGTCATACCATACTCATGATTTAGAAATGTCATATTATAAATTTGTCAATATTCCAAATCAACCTGTTGTTTCAATACAAAATTCCAATTGGTTTTGTGAGCGTAAAAAATGACAAGATGATTTTTAAAATTTGGATGGGGGTGCAATAAGCCAAGAATAGCAAAGATAATCTTGAAGACCAATGGTGGAGAACTTGTACTACTCAATCTAAGACTTAATGATAAAACTATTGTAATTATAACAGAGTGGAATCAACATAACAGTTGATGGAACAAAATGGACTTCAGAAGACATACACATGTGCCAAGGTATCGTTAATGACAAAGTTGACACTGTAGTGCAGTGGGGGGAAATAATGGCACGTTCAATAAATAAACATCTGTATATCTACTTGGGAAAAATAATTTTGGCCCTTATAGCCTATATAAAAAACCATTATATATAGATTGTGGATCTGTTTTTCAAAAAATATGTCTGATAGCCATTTGTGTGTCTTCTATGGAGAAGTGTCTGTTCATGTCTCCTGCTCATTTTTTGATGTGTCATCTTTTTTGTTGTTGTTGAGTTTGACGAGTTCTTTATAGATTTTGGATATCAGCTCTATGTCTGTAGTGTCATTTGCGAATATCTTCTCCCATTCCATGGTTGACTCTTCATTTCGTTTTGTTGATTGTTCCCTTTGCTGGGTAGAAGCTTTTTATTTTGATGAAGTCCCAAAAGTTCATTTTTGCTTTTGTTTCCTTTGCCTTTGGAGACATGTCCTGAAAAAGTTGCTGTGTTGGGGCAACTGGGTGACTCAGTTGGTTAAGCGACTGCCTTCGGCTCAGGTCATGATCCTGGAGACCTGGGATTGAGTCTAACATCAGGCTCCCTGCTCAGTGGGAAGCCTGCTTCTCCCTCTCTCACTCCCCCTGCTTGTGTTCCCTCTCTGGTTGTGTTTCTCTCTGTCAAATAAATAAAATCTTTAAAAATAAAAAAAAAATTAAAAAAAGAAAAAGAAGTTGCTGTGGCTGACGTCAAAGAGGTTACTACCTATGTTTTCCTCTAGGATTTTAACAGATTCCTGCCTGTCGTTGAGGTCTTTCATCCATTTCAAGTTTATCTTTGTGTGTGGTGTAAGAGAATGGTCAAGTTTTATACTTCAATACGTCCCTGCAATTGCACTACTGGGTATTTACTCCAAAGATACAGATGTAGTGAAAAGAAGGGCCATATGTACCCCAATGTTCATTGGAGCAATGGCCATAGTTGCCAAACTGTGGAAAGAGCCAAGGTGCCCTTCAACAGATGAATGGATAAAGAAGATATGGTACATATATATAATGGAATATTATGCCTCCCTCAGAAAGGATGAATACCCAACTTTTGTAGCAACATGGACCAGATTAGAGGAGATTATGCTTAGTGAAATAAGCCAAGCAGAGAAAGTCAAATATCATATGGTTTCACTTACTTGTGGAGCATAAGGAGTAACATGGAGGATAGTAGGAGAAGGAAAGGAAATGTGAATTGGGGTAAATTGGGGAGGAAAATGAAATATTAGAGACTTTGGACTCAGAAACAAACTGAGGGTTTTGGAGGGGAAGGAGGTGGGGAGTGGGTGAGCCTGGTGGTAGGTATTGAGGGCACATATTGCATGGAGCGCTGGGTTTGGGGCACAAACAATGAATCTTGGAAAACTGAAAAAATAAAATAATGCAAAAAAAGGAACAAAGAACAAAAAACAAAACAAAACAAAAAAAAGCTTTTAGAGGAAAATATAGGAAAACATTTTTATGTTCCCTGTGGAGTATTCCAGATTTCTCAAATAAGACATAAAATATGGTTATCATAAAGAAAAACAATTGATATTTTGGACCATATTTGATATTGGATATTTGGATTATAAAATTATTATATATTTATAATATTATAAAATTAAGAACTTTCATTCTCCATATCCATGATAAGAGTGAAAAGACAACTCATAGAGTGGAAAAAAATATTCATATAACATATATCTATCAAAGGGTTTGTGTCCACACTATATAAATAACTCCAAAAATAACAAAAAGATGCATGTCCAGGTTGTTTAGTTTCCTATTATAAATGATACTATCTTAATAACCCTATATATAAG
Source organism: Spilogale gracilis (assembly GCA_004023965.1). Lineage (NCBI taxonomy): Eukaryota > Metazoa > Chordata > Mammalia > Carnivora > Mephitidae > Spilogale > Spilogale gracilis. Next base: position 93,950 of record PITA01002273.1, on the reverse strand, counting down.
TCAAATATATCTGAAGGATAAATATCTAGAACTGAGATTGCTAAGACAAAAGTATGTTTTTATAATTTTTAGAACTGCCTATTCATTTCCTTTGCTCATTTTCTTAGTGTTTCTTCCTTTCTTGTAAGTTTATAAAATCTGTATTATTAATGCTGTCATTGTCTGCATTGCAAGTATTTTTTTCTATTGACCTTGTATTTGGACTTTTAAAATTAAATATAACTTAAAATACACAAATCTTAAGTGTAAAACTCCATTTTTTAATATTTGTGTAACACACAACCATCACCCAGATAAGATAAAATACATATATATGTATCTCTAACATCTCAGTGCTGAAAGTTCTTCAGAGAATAATACTTGTTGCTTTTCTTCTGTCTCCCAAACTGTCTTCCCTCAAGGTAGTCACTTTTCTGACTACCATCACCATAGATTTGTTTTGTTTGTTTCGAATTTCATATAAATTGAATAATACTGTTTGTATTCTTTGATTTTTTTTTTTTTGCTCAACACTACATCTGTGAGACTCATCCATTTTGTTGTCTGTAACAAGATTTATTTTTCTTATTGTTAAGTACAATTTATTATGCAAATATGACACAATTTATTTCCTTATTCTTTTGTTGATGTACATTTGGGTTGTTTCCAGTTTTAGGGTTGTTTATTGTCAACTTGGTTTACGCTGGAAACCGTTTCCAAGAATCATATTCTCTTGTCAGGTCTAGGCCAGAAAAACTTGATATGAGATTTAAAAGTGGAAGTGAAGCAGGATGTATTACTTGGAGCAGTCAAAGACTGGGCAGAGGTCATAGTTAAACACCTTGAACTACAAAGGCTTTGTCTTTTGCTGATGGAATTGTGTGTGTACAGGAGTGTGTTCAAAGTTCAGGCTGTTTTCAAATCTTCCCAGATTTCACTTTTTCTCAGGCCCCTTTTCAGTGTCCTGTACATAAGTACATAACCCCAGGGTTAGTCAGGAGTGTATGAATAACTTTGGGCATCTTTGGTCCCTGATGTGCATGTGCATAGCCTCAGAGAGAATGTCATCTCCCTAACAAAGATTGCAACCTCAGGCTACTAGGGCTAAGCTCTTGGCTCTTCCCCACGGGCCAACATCTTAGAGGAGCTTCATGTAAAATGTTGCAGGGCATGAGTGTCACCTACTCCTACAAATTGAGTGAGTCTCCTTCATAAAGGCAGGGTAGGAGAGCTATCAACCTTTTTATGATATTTTTTCCATTCTTGAGTTCTTAATTTTGACTCATCTCTTACTAAATTGGAAATTACTAAGGTAATTATTATAGGAATTTTATGTGAAGGATATAATTCCTAAATTCTGATATGTCTAAGAATTTCTTCTTACCAAACTATCGATGACATTTAACGTATACACTATAGGTCACACTCACAGCCTTGTGCAGATGCAGCTTTCCTAACTTTAGTGGTTTAGTGTTATGGAATGGTTCAAACCCATTGATTTTTGTAGCCAACTTACTTTTCCTACTTGCAAGCATGTATCATCATCATTTTCATCAAACCATTCAGAACAGATAAAGTAAAATGATATTGTGTTTATGTCAATTAATCATTTCATAATAGATATGCGGATCAAATCAACACACACATTATACAATGTTATATGTCAATTAAATTTCAATAAAGATGGAGAAAAAGATATTTGCTTGGCATCATATCAGGATCATCAGATGATTCTGGCAGAGAACCTCATATCTAGTAATCTGTGTCATCCATAACTCCCTGCATTTCAGTGTCTGAAAAAACATCAAATGAAGAGATAGAGAAGCACGGGAAATATTATTTCATTCCTCTCTAAACCACTTATATTCATTCTTAAAGGGTATAGAGAAGTATACTCTAGGTATTCAGACCATAAAAAAGAACATGTCTTTAAGAACATGTTTCATTTATGGAAGAAATAGGGGGAAGAAAAGATGAGCTGTTTTGACTGTAAGAGGTATAGTTTGAGAACATAATGTTATATAGCTGGCATTATCAGCTCAGACCACCATGTACTCATTTCTGGTACAGTAATCACTAATCAAAGAAATTTTTGCATAGAAAGTTTCAGTAAAAACCATTATAATTTATATTACTATGTTAAAATGATAAGCATGTTTTACTAGCTACTTTAAATATTTGAGCTTATTTTAGTTAAATAATAAATGACACAGCTGTGGTTCTTAGATAATGATTGATGAGTAAAATAGATATAAAAATGAAGATAAAAATATATTAGCTGAAGGTAGGCCAAAGAGAGGAAGGGAGAGAGAGAGGGAAGAAAGTAAGAGAGATTAAAACCAAAATTTAAAGATTAAAAAAAAACTACAGAAATTCCTATGATAAAATCCAATTATGACAAAATTTTTTATTTAACTTCAACTGCCAAAACTTGGAAGCAACCAAAATTCTTTTAATAGGTTAGAGAATAAGTAAACTTTGGTACATTCAGACAACGTAATGTTATTCAGTGACAAAATGGAATGAGCTATGAAGCCATTAAAAAGGCACGCAGGAAGCTTATGTGAATATTTAAGTGAAAGAAGACAGTCTGAAAAATGCAGCATACATTCTAACTATATGACATACTGTAAAAGGCAAAACTAAGGAGACAGTAAAAGGTCATGGCTGCCAGCCAGCGGCTGGGAGTGGGGGAGAAGGAATAAACAAATAGGCAGAAGACAGCATTTTCAGCACAGTAAAACTGCTCTGTATGATACTACAATGGTGGATACATATGACTATACATTTGTCAAAACCCACAAATAGTACAGTACAAAGAGTGAACTCTAACGCAAATATGGACTTTGGGGCCGTCTGGGCGGCTCAGTCATTAAGCGTCTGCCTTGGGCTCAGGTCATGATCCTGGTGTCCTGGGATTGAGCCCCGCATCGGGCTCCCTGCTCTGCAGGAAGCCTGCTCTCCCTCTCTTACTCTTCCTGCTTGTGTTCCCTCTCTAGCTGTGTTTCTCTCTGTCAACTAAATAAATAAAATCTTAAAAAAATATATAGACTTTGGATGATGATGTGTCAATGTAAGATTCATCAATTGTAAAAATGTACCACTCAGGTGCAGATGTTTATAGTGGGTGAGGTTGTGTGTGGAGGGGAATAGTGAGTATATGAGAATCCTCTGTACCTTCTGCTCAATTTTATTATGAACCGAAAACTGCTCTAAAAAGTGAAGATTAAAAAGAAAAAAAGAACTTGCTGCTGGTCTGAGGCTCTCAACTATAATCTAATATTTATCATTTTCTCCAAACTCAAAAATACTATATATATAAATATTAATTATTTCTCTACTTAACACAATTAGTTGTTTATTTTTTCCTCAAAAGCAAAATTTTCAAATGACAAAAAAATATTGGAAGCAATACAAGAACTGTTTTTTCATTAAAATGATTATCTCACTTTACTTTTCCCTAAATTATAGCTTAATTTTGTCAAGAATTAAAGTATTCTCAACCAAAATTAAGGACTATTAGATATAAAAGGCTCAGAGATAGAATTAAAACCATAGGCATTTATTATAAATCAATTGTTTTGACCTTTCACAACTCTAGACAGCAGTGTTTTAAAACAGAGCACTGAACTTGAACTCTGGAACACCTGATCTGCCACTTGTTTACTAACAACATGTGGGCAAGTTACCTAATGTCTGTTTTTTCATCTGTACAACCTAATAAATAAAAAGCACATGAAAATGCTAGTACTTAAAAAAGGTAAAAAAATATAACATCTACTGAAAATTTGGAGCCAAATTTTCTTTCTTTCTTTTTTTTAATATTTTATTTATTTATTTGACAGAGAGAAACACAGCGAGAGAGGGAACACAAGCAGGGGGAGTGAGACAGGAAGAAGGAGGCTTCCCGCTGAGCAGAGAGCCCGATGTGGGCTCCATCCCTCTCCGGGATCATGACCTGAGCCGAAGGCAGTCGCTTAACCAACTGAGCCACTCAGGCGCCGCCAAATTTTATTTCTTTTATCATCAAAAGTTAAGATACATTTTCTTCAGTTATTAGGAATCTTTATTCTTAATATAAAATGTTATCACATCTTACAAATTTTCTATTTATAGCTGAATGTTTCTTCAATCATCACTGTCACTTCCTGATTCACTCAGCTGTAAATCATTTCCTAAAAGAAAAAAATAAAAACCATAGTAATTAAATATTTAATATTTGCATAGTCAATATATTTACTTTTGGTTAACATAAATATCATGTAAAATATAACACCAAGGGTAAATCCATTTAGCCAGCATTTTGTCACTAATAATTAGATTGCCTATCCTAACTTAATCACATCATTAGTAATTCCAAAAATTAGTACTGCTTGCAAAGAAAACATACAACATCAATCTTCAGCATAGTTTTAGTATAACCTGGCATCCTTTTTAGTCTTCTTTCATACACCAACACTGTCTTCTTTTTTTATTCCCACTGATTTAATTACAGCAGGTAAAGAGAAAAATAATGTGGTTTTGAAGATCAGCCTAAATCATTTTGAAGAGTGAAAAAATGTTATGCAATTTTGTACTTAAAATTCAGTCAAAATACTAAATAGTATATGTTAAGAGTAATCCATCATTGGTTCTGTTTATAATTCAATGATGTGCTTACAGAAATAGAACTTACATTCCAGTGAGGAGAGAGACAATAAACAAACAAATATATACTATGATGCCAAGGAGGGATAAATACTATGAAAAATGAAGATGGGTATGAGAAGAGTGGTGAGAGGTGCTATTTTATTTTATTTTTTTAAAGATTTTATTTTTATTTATTTGACAGAGAGAAACACAGCCAGAGAGGGAACACAACCAGAGGCAGTGAGAGAGGGAGAAGCAGGCTTCCCACTAAGCAGGGAGCCTGATGTGGGGCTCAATCCCGGGACTCTGGGACCATGACCTGAGCTGAAGGCAGTCGATCACCCAACTGAGCCACCCAGGTGCCCTGAGAGGTGCTATTTTAGACAGGATAGTTGATAAGGTCTCCTTGTAGGGTGACATTTGAACAGGGATCCAACTGTAGAGAGAAAGTCATAATAAGATAGATGGAAGGCAGATACTTTCCAGGCTCAGGCAACAGCAAATACAAAAGCCCCAAGGCAGAAGCATGCTTGCTTCTGCAAGAAGGCCCTGCAGCCAGAGTGGAATGAATAAGGAAGAGATGATAGGAAGTGAGGTCAGAAGACTGGTTTCTAGGTTATGATAAAAACTTTGGATTTTGTTTGAAATGTAATGGGAATTCATCAGAAAATTTTAAGCAAGCAACTGACTTGAAATGTTCAACAGTGAGTATGTGAGTACCTGGGTGGCTTAGTCATTAAGCGTCTGCCTTCAGCTCAGGTCATGATGTGTGTGTGTATATATATGCTATAATTTACTATAATTGTATTACAGCTTCTCACATAAATAATACAGGCTTTGGATGCCTGGGTGGCTCAGTGGGTTAGGCCTCTGCCTTCAGCTCAGGTCATGGTCTCAGGGTCCTGGGATCGAGGCCTGCATCAGGCTCTCTGCTCAACAGGGAGCCTCCTTCCTCCTCTCTCTATGCCTACTTGTGATCTCTCTCTCTCTGTCAAGTAAATAAGTGGAATCTTTGGGGAAAAAAAAAAGAACTAATATAGGCTTTGACTCAGGTGGTGCTAAGCAGTCGGGTTTATAATATAAAGACAGAACCTACAGGACTATCTAAAGTACTGGATATAGGGCATGAGAGAAAGAGAAAAGTGAAGAAAGACCCCTAGTATTTCTGATTTAAACAACTGGACGGTGGTATCATTTAATGAGATAAGAAATGCCAGGGGAACAAGATTTGTGAGAAAAATCGCCAGTTCAATTTTTAACATGACACATTTGAGATACACAGTAAATATTTAAGTAAACATGTTATAGGCAATTGGATATACAAGTCTGGAGCTCTCCTGGAAGTAAAGATTTGGGAGTCACCAACTGCAGGGGTTTATTTGAAGACATGGGATTGGATAATACTATTTGAGTAGTAAATTATAATGGGCAAAAACATTTTCATAATTTTAAACTACTCCAAAATCAACAAAAAGCTGGCATAATTTGAAGCTCATACTCAATTTAACAAGAGTAGTTTCTAGGCCAAAAATAAGTTGTTGTAAGAGAGCTCAGTGCACTGCATGAACTCCAGAACTATTATATTACTTGATAAAGAAATCTGCTAGGGGCACCTGGGTGACTCAGTTGGTTAAGCAACTGCCTTCAGCTCAGGTCATGATCCCGGAGACCTGGGATTGAGTCCCACATCGGGCTCCTTGCTCAGCAAGAAGCCTGCTTCTCCCTCTCTCACTCACCCTGCTTGTGTTCCCTCTCTGGCTCTGTTTCTCTCTGTCAAATAAATAAAATCTTAAAAAAAAAAAAAAT